>CAUYRH010104935.1:0-49819 GCA_963574655.1 Perodicticus potto
CACAATAATGGGGAAGCATGAATCCCATGTACTCTATTTTGATATGAGGACAACTAATGACAATTAATGACATGGTGGGGTGAGGGAAGGGGAGAACAGAGAGAGAAAGAATGAGGGAGGGGTGGGGAAAGGAAGAGCAGAGAGAGGGAAGGGGGGGTGGGGTCTTGGTGTTTGCCACACCATTTGGGGGCAAAACACGATTGTAAGAGGGACTTTACCCAACAAATGCAACCAGTGTAACATGATTTCTTGTACCCCCAATGAATCCCCAACAATAAAAAAAAAAAAAATACTGCTCATCAACAAAGCACCTAGTCACTGGTGGGGACGTATTGGAGATTAGTGTTGTTTTCGTCCTTGCTAAAAAAACCCTCCATTCTCTAGCCCATAGATCAAGGAGTAATTTTGTGTTTCAAGTCTTATTATTTAAGAAATGCATTTGGTAAGGCTACAGCTGCCACAGCTAGTAATTCCTCTGATGGATCTGGGCTAAGAAAATTGAAAACCTCTGGAAAGGATTCACCATTCTAGGTGCTATTAAGGACATTTGTGATTTATAGGAGGAGGTCAAAGTATCAATATTAAACAGGAGTTTGGAAAAAGTTTATTCCAATCCTCATGTATCTCTTGAAGGGGCTCAAGACTTCAGTGGAGGAAGTAACTGCAGAAATAGCAAGAGAAGTAGAATCGCAGGTAGAGCCTGAAGATATGATTCAATTGTTGGAATGTCACGATAGAACTTGAGGGGATGAGGAATTATTTTTTATGAATGAACAAAGAAAATGGCTTCTTGAAATGGAATCTACTTGTGATGAAGATGCTGTGAACGTTGTTGGAATGACAGAAAAGGATTTAGAATATTACATAAATTTAGTTGATAAAACAGCAGCAAAGTTTGAAAGGATTGACTCCAGTTTGGAAAGAAGTTCAACTCTGGATAAAATTCTACTAAGTAGCACTGCAGGCTACAGAAAAGTCGTTCGTAAAAAGAAGAGTCAATTTTTTTTTTATTGATTATGAATGCCATTTTTTTCAAATTAATATGAGGGTATAAACGTTTAGGTTACTTTGATTTCAATTCTAAGGTAAAACTCAAGAGTTCAGGAAGAGTCAATTGATACAGCAAACTTCAAGATTATCTTATTTTAAGAAATTGCCATAGACACCCCAAATTTCAGCAACAACCACCACCTCAATCAACTGGCAGCTATCATTCCTGAGGCAAGACCCTCTACTAGCAAAAAGATGATGACTAACTGAAGTTTCAGATGATTGCTAGCATTTTGTAGCAATAAGATATTTTTAATAAAGGAGTGTACATTTTTTATGCATAATGCCATTGCATACTTCAGTAGACTACAGTTATAGTATAATATAACATTTATGTACATTGGGACACTAAAAAATGACTCGCTTTATTGTTATATTCACTTTATTGTAGAAGCCTGGATCAAACCCCACAATATCTTCAAGGCATGCCTTGCATTTGGAAACCGTTTACTTTTAATTTTTGATATTAAGATATCAAGTATTCAATATTTTAATAATACCTATAATATCCACCTGCTTCAGTAGTTCCCAATTACCTCATTTGTTTATTCCCCCAGTGTATCTCACATGGCAGAGAGAAGAACAATCCTGCCAAGGAGATAACTGCAAACTAGTGCATCTATTGAAGCCCTTGAGAGCATGGAGGAAATTTGCTGCCTAGAGAGGTCACTGAAACATCTCTCATGGTCCTCTTCTACTGATTGCAGAGCTGGGTCTTGCTGACCATATCTAGGCTGCCTCAAAAAAAAGCTTATCCTTTCCTGTAGAATGTTTTGGCCACATTCGTTGCTTAGGGACAACATCAAACAAAAATGCCTGTTTAGCTCCTTGCTTTTCCAGTGCCATTGGGGCAGCTACCTTAGTGGTGCAAATGTCTCTCCCTCATCTTTATCACAGCTGGTTTCAGGTGCTATTAAACACTGAATATCTATTTTGCTCAAATGGATGGAATGCCATTTTAAAACACTACTTCATACAATATTTATATTCTCTTTTTTCTTCCTAGCTCAAAATAGGACTTTAAAATTGCCTTCTGTATTGTTTTCCAACTATACCTTGTCAGTTTATCTACTACTTTTCCTACAATGTACAATTCCCAGGGGTGCTGTAGCTGGATATGAGTTTGTCAGGCATGCATTTCTGAAAACGTGCCTCTCCTACAGCAGCGTGGATCTCTCCGTCCAACTCCATCTGCAGAGTCTGATACTTTCCTTCTGAGCTCTCTCTTCCTTATTTATCCTGAGGAGATGCAGGTATGGTGAGAGGTGGAAATTTTGTTATAGAATGAAAAGCCTTCTCTGAACACTGTGCTGATGCTTTGTGACTCGTAGCCATGCTTCCACGCTTCCGCTTCTCCGCACACTACAGGACTGTGCTTGCAATGTTCAGTGTTTGGTGAGTATGCTAGATGATCACCCACTCCAGCTTGTCATACTTCTTCCTTAAAATGTCATTTCTGCTTATAGTGTAGTTGTAGACCATGGCTCAGCAAATTATATCTTACAGAACTAATCCTGCCCAATGCCTATTTTTGTAAATAAGTTTTATTGGTGTACATCCATACCCATACTTATAAGTAGAGTCTGTCAATGCAGAGTGGAGTAGTTTTGACAGAGAATCGACAGTCACTAAAGCCAAAAATATTTGCCATATAGCCCTTTATGGAAAGGGTTTGCCAACAGTTGCTGTAGATTATGGCTGTGACCCTCATGGTGCTCTATTTCCATAATGTTAACAAATGACCAACACCCCCTGGACTAAGAGAACCTGTCAGGAAGCTCATGTCCGTCCTGATTAGATTCTCTCCTTCAGGAATTTGTGATGATGGTAGTCAGGTGGCCCATTTGTAAGTGAGTCCCTATCAAAATTGAAGAATGAAGCCTGTTTGTAGAGAGAAAGAGAGATGTTAGATCTTGCTTCCCCGAGAGATTGAAAATGTTGAAAATAGCAGCTGTGTTGGCTCCTGCTGACTTTCCTGTTCTTGGTTCTAGTGTCTCACAAGCTCCAGCTGCATATTTTGACCTTGGATTTCAGGAGATAACTTTGCATGCTTCCAGTAAATTTCTCTTTTCCCTTAAGCTCACTTTGTGAGCATGTCAGTGAGTTTAGATTATAGGTATGCTCAGAGTTTTCATGCAGCGTCCTTTCTATAGTAAAGTTCGCTTCATCTTCCCTTGGCTGCACAACTCTCCTCTTGGACAGTAAAACCCGGAGATAGAGTATCTGACAAAAACATGAATTAGGCTGGGAATTGATTCCCGTGGAGGGAATGAGGGTGTTGGTGGGAGAATAGAATTTGGAAATAACATCCCTGTGATAATTTGGGATTTTATTAATGCAGAAATGTACAGAATGTTTTGCTGTCTCAACTTTCATGCCTTTTTGACAGTAGAGAAGAAAGAAAAAATGCTTTTATTAACCTCATAGCTTGTTCTGCCTGAGTATTTCAATTTGCTGTTTTTGACCACCCTAATTTTGTGATTATTATTTTTTAATAGTATTCGGAGTCTCCAAATGTATTCTCCAAGATACAGTATGGAGAAGAGGAACAATCTCTGGGCTTTGGAAGGCTTTTCCAAACATCTAATTAGCATGATTAACTGCAGAGAACTTAAAATGAACTTTTATTAATGCTGATAGATGTGATGTCCTGTTAGTAGGCCTTTCCTTTTTGCAATGATTTTATTAGTATTTTAGTCTGGAATTTGGGCCTCATGAACTATTTTAAAAATAAACAGCATAGCAGACAAATCAGAACCAGAGAGATCATTATGAAGTGCTGTCATTAAACTACTTTGTTAGGTTTATTCTTTCCTTAAAAATTGGGAGTTGTAACCTTTGTTCCGAGGTGGTGGCAGACATTTGATAAGGGCTGGCAGAGAAGAGAATGATAGAACTTAGAGGGATCTCTGGATGCTTTCAAGCTGTCATAGCATTTATAGAACTTACAACTGTTCTTCTCTGTGACAATTAAGGTTCTGTCCTCACAAAATACTTTAAAGACAATTAATGGTTTAGTTAAAAGATTTTAAGCAGTATTTCATGAATTGTTGGGGACATTGAAGTTAGCCTGAGAGAAGACACAGAGGTAATCTAAGGTCCCATCCAGCTTCTCGAAGTTTATACACAGCATACCCACATTATACACTTCGTTAATACACGAAGTTTATCCACATGCTTACCTGGTAAAACACTTTTCAGTGTAACATCCTATTGACTCCCAAAACCACAGACCCTTGTACCTACATCATTTAAAGTTTTCAAAAAATGTGGGAGTATCTTTCTGCATGAGTTCATAGATAGGCTACAGACTCTGAGATGTGTTAATTTGTTCTTCTGTCTAATCTTTTTTTTACTCTTAGTAATTTTAAGTAATGTTTCAAAGGTAACTATATATCTGATATTTGCTGATACATTTTAATTTTTATGAATTAAAATGCATAGGGCTTTCTGTATATTAGGCATAGTTATGCATAAGTACTTTAAAATACCAGCTCATTTAATCCAACAACTAAGTGTCCTTGTCTTCACTGTACAGTTGAGGAAACTGAGGCACAGAATAGCTTCTCCAAGGTCACACAGTCATTAAAGTATTTGAACCGAAATCTTATGCATTCAGAGTTCACACTTTTGACCATGCTGATTGTGTCAAGTGCTTGCATTAACTTCATTTTAGAGAGAGATTTTACTCCTAAGAAATGGTATCTTAGGACATTGTTCTGTAGCATGTGAAATAAGTTTTTTTGAAACATTGTGACAAGGGAAATACACTTGTTCCTCAGTGAGCTTTTTCATTCAACCGTTTCTAACCACACCACTCTTCCCTGGGCAGAGGAAGAGATGAAATTGGGTTGCAGCCAGTTAGTAAATTACACAAGGTCAATACCAATTTGAAACTCAGGGCAATGCGCACCTTCTTCTGTTCAAAGACCAGCTTGAAGTTAAGCAGTTGAACTGTTGAGCAGACCTCTGTTCTAAATCACTTTTCTGGGCCTGATAAGAGATAGATAGATTTACTTTGATTAATGTGCCCGTCCCCCTTTTTAATGTAACCACAGTAGCTCGAGGTTGTCATATGAGATAAAGGCAAATGTGCCCAAGGTCATAATGGAAAAGCTTCCTTCTGAGAATTTTCTCTCCTGGCCAACAGCAGAAATTGTTTCACTGTTTCATTATTTTCATTTTTTTTCACCATTATAAATTTAAAAGGAGGTTATTTGACCTAAGTTTGGATTGAATAGATTTCTTATTTGTCCTTTCCTAAGAAAAAGGTAAATACTGAAATAATTTCACAAATACTTTTTTTCTCTCTCACTGCTTTCTTTTCTCCTTCCCTTCTATGCTTCCTTCCTCCTTCTCCTTGTTTTTTTTCTTCAATTCAAGGAAACAGATCCACTAAGTCTCTGCTGTGGCCAGGAACTCCTTTCAACATTATGGATAACAAGGTTATTTAGGTCACAGTCATCCCCCTTAAGTAGCTCAAAGTCTTACAGGGAGAGACAGACATCAAAACCAATAACTACAAACCAATTAAATGAACTCTATAGGGAGAAATGCCTGGAGTGTGGTATGTCAGGGACATGTTTCTTAAAACAAGGCCCTGATGCCAGAGATCTACACTAAAAGATGGTAGTCAGATGTCAAAAACAGACGGAGAGGCGAGAGCAGGGCAGGGAGGGGACACATCTCCATGGCCTAACCACAGAGGAAGCCCAGCAGCCAAGTGGACGGTGCTAATCTCAACGTCCTGAACTGACCCAAAGAAAGTGACATCTATAAATAAGAGGAGGAAAATGTTGCTGGACGAAGTCTCGCTAGCCCAAGTTCCTTTTAAAGGAGTAGGAATGACAAGGTTTCCACACAGAACTTGTGTCTGCACTGCCACCGCTGGGCTTGGGCGGCCTGGAGTGTGGAAGGACATGGGGTGGGCAGTGATTGATTCTGCTTATGGGAACCAGGGAAATGTTGCAGAAGGGATAGTTCACTGCTGGAGCTTGCCTTAAAGACTGATAAATAGCAGTCTTCCAGGAAGAGAGTTGCAAGGCGGGGTGGAAAGAGTGATGAATTACAGAGGCAAAGAGTGCCTGGTAAACTTTATAAAGGCCAGCTTGTTCTGTCCATTCTGTCTGGAATGTGGACTCTCTGTCAGACCCTATTGCTTTGATCTCCTTGGTGCTCTCTTTCTCCTAGTCCCACCCTGTCATTTGTTCTGGGGGGCTGTTAATCTCAGTACTCCCCCACTCCTCCAAGGAGATAGACCCATAACTGAAGCACAGACTATCAAAATTCCTCCTCCCCTGGCCACAGTGATTCTGTAGAGATGCCTGCATGTCAGAGCCTGCCTATTTGGTTCCAAATTCCAGCCCTCCCAATTCTTAGGTGATCTTGGGCAAGTTACAACACTTCTCTGTGCTTCAGTTTCCCCATCTGCAGTGGGGATGGTGCAAGCCTTAGATCACTTGTTACACATAAAGCTGGTAACAGTGGTTCTCAACCTTCCTAATGCCATGACCCTTTAATACAGTTCCTCATGTTGTGGTGACCCCCAACCATAAAATTATTTTCATTGTTACTTCATAACTGTCATTTTGCTACTGTTATGAATTGTGATGTAAATATCTGATATACAGGAGACCCCCCAAAGGGGTCACGACCCACAGGTTGCAAACTGCTGCGGTAGAACAGTGCTTGGAACATGGTGCACACTTTCCACGTGGTAGCATGGAAAAAGTGTTTTGAAAATTTGGTCATTTAAGAAAATGAGCTAGGGATCGATGATAGATGTTTATTCTGCCACATGGACCCTATCTGTCTCCAACAGGAGGGAGTGAGGGCAGCATCCCTGTTTATGCTAGTTTGGGTTCAATTCTTACCTCTTCCTACTGAAAGAGACCTGAATGAGTCAGTGTTTATATAAGGGCATTGCAGAAAGTTGAGGCAGAACAGAATTGTTTGGGGGAGGGCTGTTAACTGAGTTAGGACTGCATCCTTTCAGCCATGGTACAGTATTAAAGTTTTGAACAGGAAATAACACAATCAAACATGTGGTAAAAAGAAAATTTTGATTGCTGGTGGAGAAGAAGTCATACCTATAGCTCCATCTGTGCACATTTTTAAATTATATTATGAAGCTGTATTTGGCAGATCATAACTACAATGAAGAGAGTTCTATCCTACAGGACTGCATGTGGAAATTACCTGCATTGATTATGACTTTCTCTTTAAAGCCATCAGTGATGCAATTAGGTGCACAGAGGAGTTCGACTCTATTGGAAAGGCATTGCCTTTCACTTGCACGAGTGTTTGGCCTCCTCATGAGAAACCTGGAACATGTACACAGTGTCATGCTATGAGTCTAAGTGGCCCTGGAGGAGCTTTTGAAGGAGCAGTATGTGGTCAGGCCCTATTTTAATATTGCAGGATCATCTAACTTAATTCAGCTTCTTTTCGGTTTGCATCACTCTTACAATGAGGCTTCAAAAACAGTACTCTGAACATTTCACCTCCCTTACCGAGAAGTTTGAGTGGCGCTCTTGTCTACTGAAGAAACAAGATCCTCAACATGGTCTGGTTCCTTGATTAACAAGTATTTTATGGAACACTAAGTTAATGCCAGGAATAGGCTAGAATAGCTCTGTCTAATTAAAAAATAAGGAAAGGCACATCATCAGTCATGTATGTATTTTTAAATATTTTAATAGCCATACTTAAAAAGTAAAAATAAATGGGAAAATTTGACTTAAACAGTGCATTTGATTTGACTCAACACATACAAAGTCTATACAACATCAAAATCTAATTGTATGAATATTGACTAATGTTCATGAGATAGTTAACATTCTTTTAAAATAAATATTAAGAATCCAACATATATTTCATACTTATAGCACATCTCAAATTAGAAGGTAAAATTTTACTGAAAATCCTTAATCTGTATTTCAATTTTATAACAGATCTACATATCTAAGTCGTTGACATTTTTCAATAGCTGAGTCAATTATCAGTTTTTAGGTTTAAATGTCAATTAAGTAAAATAAGATAAAATAAAATTTAAAATTCAGTCTTTCAGTGTCTCTAGCCATATTTTAGGTGCCATGTGTATCTTAAGATTGCTAAACTAAACAGAATAATTGTGGAAGCACAGTCCCTGTACCCATGGAGTATGTATCAGCTCACCTTTCTAGCTCTACTGTCTGCACTTCCCTGCAACGCTGCTTGGACTACCCCCTGTTTCAAGACCTTTCCTCATCTGTTCCATAAGCTTGTTTTGTCCTTCAAAATGGATATAATCTATTGAAATTCTCCCTAACCTAACAGCTAAGCTTAAATGTCAGCCTACCCAGAGAAATTTTTCTCAATCATCATAGCAATAAATGCCCCCCATTCTCTGAAATTCTGTAACACTTGGATTACAGCATTTTTTGACATCGATCACATACTTCCCTGTGGCTTTGGAGTCACATAAACCTGCATCTGATATCTGGTCCTGGCAGCTCATTATACATGAGCTGTATAATCTCGGGCAACTTAACCAACTTTCTGAAGCTTCCCTTTCTCATTATCTGTACACTTTTATGGATGAGTTTTACAACAACTTAATGGGTTTATTGGGATGAGATAATGTTTAAAAAGTGCTTAACTCAGTACTCATTCTATTAGCAGTAGTATTAATATATATTCATTTCCTCCCTAACTACAATAATTTATAAATAATGATAGTAATAATGTTCATTATATTAAAACGAAGTTTGTGCTAGGCACTATTAAGTTTCTTTACATATCATATCCAATCTTCTAAACAATTATTTTGAGGTAGGAAGTATTAGTATCCTCATTTTACAGATGAAAGAACTACAGCAAAAAGTGATTAAGTGACTTTCCTAATGTCACTCAGAAAGAAATGCAATTGATATTTAAATAAGGAAGGTATAGAATATAGCTTGAATACGTTTTATCAATATTTTATCTCATGTAGCTTTGGAGGTGGTGCAGAGGAATTATCAAAGAATTTGGAATCAAACAGATTTGATTTTTAATGCTGCCTCTGCCATTCATTAGGGTCATCTACTCGGGGAGCCTACGTAATATCACTGAATCCCAGTTCCTACTCTGTAAAATGAAGATAATAAAACCAGCCAGGAAATATATATGTAGTGGATAAGTACACAATGTTTGCTTGCTTCTATTCAAGTTTCACCTTTGAAATTCTTAGTTCAGTCAGTGACATTTAGGAAGTTATGCAATCTCTGTGCTACAGTTTCCTCATCTGGAAGAGAGAAAAAATAATTATGCTAAATGCATACATTTGTTTTAAAGATAAAATGATGCAATCCGTATAAACATTCAGAATTATTTCTAGACATAAAAAACACTCAAGAAGCGCTGGCCATTAATACTGGTCCAAGACAGGTCCTGGCATAGATAGAGCACTAAATATATTTAGTTACCTTTCTGTTTGCTTTTAGCCATCCTTCTTCCTTATACACATTGTATTCTTTATAAACTATAATATTAGATCTTATATAGCCTCCAACAGCCTTTTATATTACAGGAAGTCCCTGAGTTACCAACATCTAACTTGTACTTACAAACAGAGGCTTTTACAGGCAATAGGTAGATATACCTGTTCCAACTTATGTACAAGTTCAACTTAAGAACAAACCTACAGAACCTATCTTGTTCGTAACCAAGGAACTGCCTGTATATGCATTTTACACCAGTACATCAATATTATTTTCCAAAAGTATAAAATGATTTCATGTGAGTGAGAGATAATAAACTGTTACTAGCACATACTACTTTACATTGCTCTTGAGCTTGCAGTGATTTCAGTTATGTTTGAGGCATTTTGAATTTCATATGCATGGAACTTCCTGTTATTCAGTCAATAGAGTCCTCTGTCTAATTCTGATAATCTTAAATTAGAATATCTTTCAAATTCAATGACAGTACAAGGCTATACTGAAAATGAATTCATAAGGGAAGCAAATATTGTCATAAGCAGTGATGAAAAGACTTGAATAATGTAAATGCTACAGTGGAAACCACAGAGGGGTAGTGAATATTATACACAGTGTGCTTTGTTTCTGGTTCTTAAATATGACCTTCTTCCTTTTCTGAAACTCTTTTGTTGCATTTCCAATTTCATTTAGCAATTGTTATAATCTGTTCAATCTCTGAATAATTCTCCTAGTTTTTAAAAACCAGAATTTCTCTATTCTTGTCAGACCTTTATTTTGAGTTGGACTTTACTAAATTAAAATTATGTACCTGGTTGATCCTGCCGGTAGTAAATTGAAATTGTGTACTTTATGGTTTGCATTTTGTTCTTATATGTTGGCAAGGTCAAAGCTTTTAAACATTCAGTAATCTGTTTTCTGTCAACTAGATCTATAGCCCTGGGCCACATACTACAGATCAGCAATGGCCCAGTCCTGGCACATTGGAACTTACTGTTGAGTGACGGTGACATCACATACTAATGTAAATGTAAGACAAAGAAGAGAAGAATATGTTCTATCATAGTAAAACCAACAAAAGTCATTGGAAATATGAGAAGAGAGAAGTCAGTTTTACCAGTAGAGGTAAGTAAAGATGGAGGAAGACTTCCTCATGGAGTTGAGCTGAATCTTGCTTAGCTGGGCAGGAGTTTAGCTCATGTACTGCAGAAGGGATAAGCTGAAGAAGTGTCTTGATCCTGATCAGTTTGCTGTAAGCATTGCAAATTGTATATAAAATCAGCACTTTGTACCCCATAAATGCATTAATGTACAGTTATGATATAATAAAAAAATTAAGAGAAAAAAAAAGACTCACAAAACAGCAGGAATAAAAACAACAAATAAGCATTCAATAAGGTGAGGTCAGATCAGAGGCTGGGCAAAACATCAGTAACCTATCATGTAAAATATTATCAGGCTGAAGTGTACAATTTATTTTGCTATATTGGGATGCCTTTGAAGGTTTCCAGTAGCCTTAAGTAAAAATGAGTGCCTTTGAAACATGGAAAGCTTTCAGTTTATTCCATCATAATTTACTGATCAGTAATCAAAATGTATTATTTCCTTCTGCATGTCACTTAATTGAAGATATTCATAAACACTTTAAAAACTAAAAATGCAGATGATTTCAAATCTGCACAGTTTTGAGACCTTTTCTTTTTGCTTGACGTTTAGATTAAAACTCTGCTCAGGACCATATTTTAATAACATTATTCAAAAGAGTAAATCAAACAATCATTTTGAAAATCTAGTCTTTTTCTCTGTTTATTGTATTATAGGCGTTTTAAAAATTGAGATCGTTTAAAATTGAAAATTACTACATTACTAGCCTCTCATTTATGGTCCCAGTAAAGTCTCTTTGTTGTGGATGTTAAGATCTACCAACATGGAGAAAGCATAGTATAGTGGAAAAACATAGGTTTGATTTAAGACAATCCTGGATTCAATATCTGATCTCTACTGCTCTTGACTGTATTATCTTGGGTAAATAATTTACCCCTTTAAACCATCTATTTTTGTCAACTATAAAATGGACATTTAATACCTACTGTGTAAGTTTTGATGAATATGAAGAGTATCTATCTATCTATCTAGCTAGCTAGCTAGCTAGCTATTTATCTATCTATCTTCTATCGTATGGAGAGAAGCATGGCATCCAACAGCTAGTAGATATCTTACTCAGACTAGGGCCAAGGTGCCAAAGCTTTTAGCTGGTCTCAATGATTTCTTAGTATCTTGGAGGAGTCTGACTTAAAGAAGGATTTATCACCTAAATGTTGCTTGAGAATGAGAAAGTAAAATTTAGAAATCCAGAAGTAGCTATAGTTCTCAGTATTCTGCTATTTCCAAGAGTGGTAGCCTTGGCAGGTTCCATTCGCAGAAAGCGCCCCTTTTCAGCCTTTCTCTCCCACAGGCAATCATCTTGAAGAGTGAAGGTTATTCATGACTGCCTTCCTCCCATCCTTTCCCCTACTCTCATCCTTAAGTAGCCACTGACAGGATATTCTTTGCTAATATCTAAACTTTTCACAGTATCTAATAAAGAGGCCTACTTTCAGTTAATGTAATTCATTGATGAGGTTGAATTTATGCTATTTATTTTTTATTTATCTCATTTCATTTTTTTTGTTTCTCTGTTTTTCCTTTCTTGCCTTCTTTTGTGGTAAACGAATCTTTTCAGTATGCCATTTTAGTCCCTCTTTTCCCTTTATTGTCATATATGTTTGCATACTTGATTATTGTTTTCTCTAGGGATTAATATGTATCTTTCACTCATTGCAGTCTTTCAAGAATTAGCATTAGGGGCTCCGGCTCTGGGTAAGATGAAGTAAACACATGTCTACCTTCCTCTCCCACTGAAAGCAATTATAAACACTTGAGAGAATTCATGGGCAGCTACTACATGACTCTGAAAAGCAAATATTGTCATGTGAATTGGGAAAGAATATCATGTTTTGAAGCACCACGAGACTGGAAAAGAGTGTACCATTTTTTTTCCCTCCTGGATCCCCTAGCCTGAAGTCAGTAGCAACCTAAAATCCTGAAACAAACACTGTGTGTCAGAGGTTTGGAAGACATCTTCTAATTCTGACTTGAAGAGTAGAAAACAGAAATTCTAAATCTCAAGGAGAATGATAAAAATGCTCTGTGTTCTTTTCTTTATCCTCCTTTATTCTGTTTTCTGACCCCAGAACCATGCTGTTTTACAATGGGAGTGGTGGCAAGCTGAGGAAGAGGAATCTCCCTCTTCTTTTGCTGGAACTCCATGAGGGTGATGCCAAAGCCTGCTGGTCCTGACATTCCTCTTCCTGTACCTCCACATCCTCACCCTGGGCTGGGCTGTGCACCCGAAGTGGGCAGTTTCTGGCCACAGGATGGAAAAGGGGAGTCTAAGGACACCAAGAACTACATGGGAAAGAGCTGAAAAAGGGAAGTGACAGAATGTGAACTCCTGGGTTGATCTTTAACACACACTTGATTTCGTTTGATCCTCATTAGGATAAAAATGGCTTTGGGAACTGAACTAGGACCACCACTGCGTAGCTAACTTGCAGGACAAACAAACCTTTAGATAGGGTTGTCATATTTAAAGAACAAAAATATGAGATACCAGTTGAATTTGAATTTCAGATAAACAGTGAATATACATATACATATTTTTTGTGTAAGTATATTCTGTGTATTTTTGGTGTCCAGTGTGTTCTATCTGTCAACCCTAACTAGAAAGGCAATGGTAATTTAACTGACATTGTAACCATAGACATAGAAAATAGATTGAAATCTGGGGCTTAAACTAAACAATTAAAATTCCTGCTAAAACAAAAATATTAACATTTTTCATAGGGTTTAAATGACATACAGATTCTCATAAGGTAATATTCAAAAAATTAAGGATACAATAAAAATTATTCTGCATATAAAACATTACAAAAAATCAACTTGCATTGGAAAGGGTGATTTAAAAAAGAAAAAAAACGCTATGGCAAGATAGGAATTATCCAAAAACGACTTTAAAGCAACTCTTAGAAAATACTCAAAAGAGTAATTGCATACACTCTTGAAACAAAAACTGAATCAGAAAGGATTGAAAAGGAATTATATAATATAAAGAAGAACTTAATAGAAAGTTTGAACTGAAAAATATAAACCTAGGAATATCAGGAATGAAGAGAAAAACTACAGAATTAGGTAATATAACAGACAGTCTTTTCTTGAATTCTTTAAAATATATTTCACAGTTGAAAACAAAAAGTATAAAATTGTCTGATGGGGTTTTCAATATATAGATCTAATATAAAAATGATAACCATAACATCAAAAAAAAAGATAATGGAACCTGTATAATGGCAAGGAGTCTAAATTACAGTAGAACTGTAAAATAAAAAGCCAATAGACTATAGAGTTAAATATATATTTGTAATTACTAAAAAGAACTATACCAAAGGATATAGTCAAAATCACAATAGACAAATTAAAACAATATTATGTGACCATTGAATTACTTCAAGTAAAATGTAGAAAAATTCTAACAGTGTAGTTCCACTTACCTCACATATTTTGCACAATTTTTATTATTTATATTATACTGTTAATGTTTTATATCAACAATACAGGGTTATAAATTTTGCTAGTAACTATCACATGACTTTTAAAGGAACTAAGAAAATTAAAAATATATATGAACACATGCAGTTTTTTTATTTACCCAAAGAAAAGGGTAAGATCATATGGCTTGCACTAAACAAGAAAAGAGGAGTCAAAGAGCTTCCCAGCAAAGATGACAATATCAAGGAAGCAGGACTATGGTCTTTGGTGATGCTTCAGTTGTTTTAGTATGGATGGGACAGAAGGGATGAGTCAGGAATGAAGTAGATAAGATAAGAAAGGTGGACAAGAGCCAGATCATGAAGGATTTTGTGGGATTTTTCTGTTTGTCTCCTCTAGTAAGCTTATGTATCAATCATCTGATATTTCCATGAAGAATAATGACTGTGACACTTTTGTTCAATGTTGTAACCCTAGCAGTTAGCATGGTGCATAGCATATAGAAACATAACAAATATTGAGTAAGTGGAATGATTGGTCTAAATGGGGATAACTTTTCCATTCTGACTTTATATCCACCTCTTCAGCATTTCATTTTCTCACATTCACTTCTTTCCTACAACCTTGGTCCAGGTCTTTAGTCTCATTGCTCCCATTCTAGGGGGAGGGATCTCCCTATGGGACAAGGCATGTTCTTGGGAACAATATATGTAGTTACTATTTTTAAAGACCCTGCTGATGGAACATGATAATTTTTGAGGGAGGGTAGGATTGATAATTTTTCTACAAGGCATTTTTCTACAAAACAGCTAGCCTCAAATGTTCCCTCAACCCCATCTACATAACATACACATGCACACAGATGCACATGCATACACCCACTTCATTATGACAAACTTTTTTTAGGCTTTAGAGCTGGTGAGCTGAAAAATGAGAAAGTAAAAAAAAAAAAAGAGGGGGAGTTAGAGAAAGAATAATTTTAAGCAAAGTTATAAAATGACGTTTTTGCAAATCTTTCTCTTAGCATAGTTGACTATGTTGACTATGACATATGAATTCTGGAAAATTTAAAATTTTGTTCTTGGGCTTGATCAAGATGCAGTATTTGTCAGGAATACTAATTGTATGGAGCAAAAGGTCTTGTGCCATGACAGGATCTTCTTACTAATTATCACAGACTAGCATTAAAAGTATTCAATTACATTCAAAAAGTCTCAAATAGTTGTTTGGAATATAATTTCCTTTTACCTTGAGAATATCCTTTTCGAATACTTTCTTGGTTTTTAAAATTATTTTATTTATTTATCATTTTATTTATTTTTTCTAAGATCATCTTATTTTCCAAGGTGAGATCTAGATTCTCCTCTTGTCTTTAATCTCAAGAACCCAAAATGAATAAGTCCAAATACAACAAAACACACAGGTTTGAATAATATTATGAAGTCCTGTTGTAGAGAAATGCGGTCCTCATGTCATTTAGTAATTGGCATCTTGAGTTGGGAATGCACATTTCATGTTACCATTTTGTCTCCCCTACCTGAGATATAATAGAGAAATCAAAGAAAGAGGGAATGATAAGACAATTTTCCTTGAATTACAGGGTTAAAAATATTTGAGACAATTTTATTATTAAAAAAAATCTGTTTCTTTAAATGCGGCTTATTGTAATTTTAATATTTTATGGTTACATTTTAACTTTTATTTCATAAATTAAAGATTAACAATCATGCCTAAACTGGAATATATTTTATCCACTTACAAAAATGCATTTACTAACACTAATTAAATTTGCTTAATCAAGCTTCACAATGCTACATGCTGTCACTCAGAAAGTAAGTACCACACACATTTCCCAGCGTGTTCAAGCTGGAATACCAAAGGGTTTTTAGTATCCAAGGGTTCAACCATCTGTTATTTACTCTAATTTTTAATAAAAAGTTATTATTCATCTTTATTGCTAATCATTTGCCTTACAAACAAAACACATTTTATGATTACTGTTATCATTTTAACTCTACTGCAGCCAAGGAGACACAAAGCAAAATGATTTGCCTTCAATTGCACCACCTCAACATTTGCAAGTAGTTTAGTTTCTATGGCAGGAGGACATAGGTGTTATGCAAGTAATACCTAATATTAAATTATACTCAGGAGCACTTCATCACACTGCTCTTAAGCTTCAGCACAATGAGCTTTTTCCTACTGAGATAGGAAAATGTGATCACTCTTAATACCCTGAAGGACAAAACCATGGCTATATCATTCTTTATCAAGTTTTGCTCGTGCTCATAGCTAATCACATTTCGACTATTTTAACCTAGACCCCGCAGATACACAATAGATCATAGCTGATAGAGCAAGACTAAAACCAGTTGACGGAATTGCCCTGAAGCTGCACTGAGCACAGAAAACACATGGATTATGATAGGTTGGGGTCAATGTCAGAACGGAGAGAGGTGAATGAAGTTCTTTGTAAAGACAATTTCATGTTGAAGACACGCAGTGGAAATTGCAGAGTGCGATGTCTCCAGTGATAATCCCCAGTATCTTGATATGAAGTAGCGGCCTTGAGGGTCACATTTTGAGGTGGTGTGCAGGAGGGTTCATAATGCTGCCAAAGAGGGATATGACAACTAAATCTCAAGCATTACGTACTCAAAAGGAAGGTCATTATAAAGCATCGCCCTTACTAGGGGTAAACCATGCTCCAGATGCTAAGTTAGGCACCTGATTTGTGTCATCCTACTCACATTGACCCTTTGAGGGAGTTACTTTCCTATGAACTTTCCAAATAAAGACACAGGCTGAGAGGAGTTAAATAACTCCTCTAAGGTCACATGGAATTGAGATTTATAGCCTTGCCACCTGAGTCTGGGTTCTCATTTCTTTGAATGTCCTTTGATAGTCAAGGGAGCTAACGAGGAAAGCAAGCTGTCAGCCAACATTTTCTATGCTTGTTGGAGAGAAGCAGCAGGTTTTATAAGAGATATTTAAGGACTGTACATGTGCAAAATGCAACAATTAAGTCCAAGTTTAATAGTAAGAATCCTTGAGCAAGTATAATACAGACAGTCTGACAAAAGTGAATAACACAGACTTCTGAAAATGAACCAATGTTATGCTAACTTTTTTTTCTTTTAATGTTCTGCTAACTTTGATCTGACTTGCCCCAGCCTTGGAATCAGTGACTCCTTTGCTTTAGGGGTAGCATTTATTCTGAAGGGAATGTATGTTCTAAATGTTCACCAGAAGGAGTTAAATTTCAAGGGTAAATGTCTGGGTATGGCTTGTATCTTTTACGTTTTACTAGTGCTGGGGGTGAGCTGGGCTTATCCTCTAGATCTGGAGAGGCAGGAAGTAAAGCTTGCTCAGGAAGCACATGTGTGTCATGGAAAGCTGGCCTGAGAGACAGCAGAGTAGCCCAAGCACTCCAAGGGAAAAAATGTAGGGCGAACCAGAACAATTTCCTTAGTTTTTTAGTGAGTAGGAGCCCCCTGGGATAGTCTTTACAGTCCATTATAAATACAGAGAACTCAGAAGGCCTGTCAGAATGTGGGTTTAATACATTCAACACAGTCTTTGGTTATCTCACCAGAAACTTGAATTAAAGATGTCTTCTAGTCTTATTACACATACAAACTCACACTGAAAAAACTTCTCTAGCTGGTTTTAATACCTGAGGTGATGAAAGCCATGTAAGTTACCATCATTTATAAATACTGTTTTAATCAATCTGATTTCTGTGAGATTTGTGGCAAACAACAGCTGAGCACAGTAATGTGGGGAGAAGGCGGGGAGGAAGAGAGTGCCTCTGGAAGCGTCCTGTCCCGTGTTGGCATTGTTTGAGAGACACCAAGATGCACACCACCGCTCCCCTGACCCTGGAGAGGTGATAATTAGCCAGGGAGAAAGCAGGCCTGTGTATCGTCAACCAAAATGAGGATTGCATACAGATGTCAACTGTCCTAGACCTTCTCCAGGGAAATTTTGCTTCATTTTTAGCAAAATCACTATGCTAGCATTTTATTTTATTTTATTTTATTTTTATTGAATCATATCTGTGTACAATAATTCAGTCATGGGGCACAGTGTACGGGCTTCAGATACAATCAGAGATATTTTCATCAACCTAGCATTTTAGCTGCTGTTAGCATGACATAGAATTTCTTCCGTTTCTCATACGGTTCAGTTTGGATGCCTGATGCCGGGAAGGCTGCTTTTAGTTAATCTTTTTTTTAATTTCTGTTATTCTAGCCCAGGGTTCTCTCTCCTGTGCTCTAGGCTTTCTGGGAAACATAGAGCTGCCCAGAGTTGGTCATTCTTAGGACCAATAATTGCCATTATTTCTCTTGTTCTGCGTTTAACTCAGCAAATTAATCTTCTCAGAAAAGGTGAGTATTCTCCTTTCCAAGTGGTGGAGCATCCTGAGGGCTGCAATACTGAGGAACGCAGTCCCCCCACCCCCCCATCTGCCTTTCCTTAGGGCACCTGCTGGCAACTTCCTGTCCTATTCATCTCCTTAAAATCCTAGAAGGGAGTTTGGGAAACCTCTTTCGTCCTTTTGGATCAATGTTTGGATCAGCATGGTGGCTAGGAGTTTGGGCTCAAGAGTCAGTCTTCCTGAATTTGAATTCAGTCACCATCATTTTTTACCTTTACCATGCTGAGAAATAACCCTTCTGTACCTTGATGGCTTGGTCCACCAAATAAGAGCATTAATTTCTCCTCTTAAGGTGTAATAAGCATGAAATGGGGTAATGTATACAAACTGCAAAAACTGTATAGACAGCCCCTAAAATTACCTTTTAGAGTCATTATTGTTGTTGGGGAATATATTGCTGCACTCAGATGAGGGCTGGGATGTCAGAATGTGCGTAGAACTTAACAATTCTAAGGATTTTATAGGATTCTTCTTGGCATCTATACAGTTCCCGTGGTGCTAATCTTAGGCAACTATTTTTCTTATTCAACAAATTCAATATTAATTGATGGTGCCATGCAGCCAGGACATACTAATTTTCTCCGGTGTTTACTTACATTCTTCATTGGCCATTAATAGTAAGAAAAACACTTCGTGACTTTTCATGCCTAGCAAGTACAGACCCAAGTAAGTTAAGATGAGGAAAGAACCCTCTTCAGAGTTTTCTCTTTAAAGGGATAGCTGCAAGAATAAAAAAAGCTTATTCTTATTACCTGTGTATTCCTAAAGCCATGTAAAGATGAAACTTTTTTCCAAAACTCCACTGTCAGTTCTTTAACAAATGATGTCTGTGCCCAGAAAATCAGCATTTCAAGAAGGCAATATTTATAGATGTGGCAAGTCAGTTAGCCTAGCTGCTATTAACCCTGGCCATATCATCTGAGTATTACTTTCCTTTGAGCACCTGGGAATGAGGAGGATTATAATGACATAAATATAATTAGCTACATATTTTATAGAGTGCGTGCACCTATACGTATTTGAGCTCTTTGGAGTTGTTTGGGACAATGTTTAGTTTAAAACTTAGACTCCTGAGGCTCCATGCAGGTGAGGCTGATGTAAGGTTGAAAGCAGTCGTGTGAAAGGGTAAATATATGTGAGAGCTACTGACTCAGATTTGTCCCAAGAGAAGAACTGTGGCTTCATTCTTTTTAGGGAATATTAAATCACACCATGTAACCTGCTTTCTACTTCACCTTCCTGTGAAGTCAGTTCTTACTTGTCCTTATTGGCTTTCACATATTTGGTTTTGCCTCATTGATACCTGACCAAAAGCCAGTGGAATTTACGTGCCTATTTTTAGCTTCTTAAACTGGAATGTATGTATCGGGCACCTTGAGGTCTGGTTAAACTGCAGATTCTGATGCAATAGATCATTGGGGATGGAGTTTGGGTTTGGGCATCTCTAACAAAACTTCCCTCTCTCCAGCCCCAGGATGCTGCTTATATGTGGACTGCACTTTGAGTGGCAAGGATCCAGAAGGCCCCGGTATATCAGAACTGGGGCAAATGAGATCTAAAGCATCCTTGTTGTGTCAGGAAATTAAAACATAGGCAAAATGTCCTTGCACATCTAATCTTTGCTTCAGAAAGTAGCAGTAGTAGGGTTCACAAGCACTTAGATGTCCCCGTATAAAAAAGTGATTATTCTTTGTCTTATTTCTAAAAACAAAGTGAAATTTTGAGTACTTTTGAAAGAGGAGTCTGTGGCATCCTTTAAGTTCATATGAAATCAAATGCTATTTCTTTTTCATTATTTCAGCATCATTTAGCTTTAGCACCATTTTACGATTTAGATGATGTCAGGCTTAGCATTATTCTTCATGTTGACATTGGAAGAAGAAACAGACTAAGCCCTTTGCCAGTGAGCCACCCTGAGAATAATGAGAACAAGTCACTTAAACACTGAGGTTTCTAACTTATTCACTGATATGGAGAATTATTAGCTACTTTTCCTGATAGTTCTGAGCGCAGTACCATGCACATGGGTTTTGGAAAACAACAGGAGGGAATTTCCAGCAGGCTTGTCATGTTGTAATCTACTTTACTAATCATTTCCTTTACTAACTCATCACAAAGAAGATTTCAAAGAACGCTTAATGCTGTGTTTCTGGTCCTTTCTCACTTATCCCATGGAAACATCTATTTGTAGGATCTGTATCCTAAAATACTAAGGTTAGGACCCATATCCTATTTTTGCCAAATACAAACAAAATTCAAATATGAGGATTATTAGTCTTTTCCTCACACAGGGAATGAGAAGGCTCAGACATTTCTGTAAGTACATTTGTTCTAGTCCTCCTTATAAATGAAAACTGTCAGACCCTCCAAATGTTGGAGACGACAACGTGGGAATGCGGGAGGGAGGGCAGAGGAGCTGACCCTTCCTGAGTCACTTTACTTACCGGAAGTACTTTTGCCTCTTTTGCTTTGACATCGTTGCCCCTCTGTACCTCCAGGATCAGCAAACAGGCTGTCCAAAGCTGCAGTTACTTGGAGGTTTGACAGCACAGAAGGGGAAATCCATGACAACCACTTAGTCAGCACAGGGCCCGCTACGTGCTTCTGCTGAGCACGGCAAGTTTCCTTATGTGCTTCTGATGCTAATGCATGTTCCGTACTTATAGAAAGAGGCAGGGGACTGTGGGAAAATCTGCTAGTAATGCAGAAAAATGGAGAGAGATTAAGAGGCCAACAATATCATCCCTGTACTTATCTCAAGGTGAGGCAGAAATGCCTCTGTCAGACAAAGGAGATCACAAAAGGGAGCACATTTGTCTTTTGATCTCAGAGAACAGAGCTAATGTTTCTGTTTTCTACAGCTTCTGGCATGATAAGGGGAAAAATCTCCCTGTGTATTGGGGGATGGGGTTTGGCCCTGATAACTGACATCCTTTTATTTATTGTTTTATAATAGGAAACAGTCATTTCTTTTTGATTTCATACTTTCTTGATTTCTTATTTTCTTGGTTTTAATTAAATTATCATGCTATTAATAAATAATGTGTGAGAACAGTGATATTGCTGGACACTTGGAGTGTGTTATTGGTGTGGGGTACATTCCTTTTATAATTAAATTTCATATTGTGATTCCAAAACTGAGGAAAGTGAATAAAAGATTATGGCTACTATAAGGCAGTCTCACTACTTTTTTCCTAAAGATGACCTATGAGGGTCAGAGAAAATTCTATTGTTATAATAAAATACAGAAGGTCACCATCTTCATTTACTTGACTATGTCTCCCCAGGTCCTACACTAACAGTGATTTTTGACTGAGTCTGCTCTTACGCATTGAAAGGGTTCTGGGATTTGAGAGGCAGGAATCTGTTATCTACCAGGCTAGGAGACCAGATGAATTGGAGCAAGTTGAGGAAAGGAAAGAAAAACATTTTGTCTTTTCCTTCACAAAATAGGAGATCAGGACTTTCCACATAGGGATAATGGAAAACCTAAATTGGATGGTCTAAAAGGAAAAGCAGTGTTCTTTATTCATTTTTTCATTTATTATTTTATTAATCATTCATTAATTTCTTCTTCTAATAAATATTTATTAAATTCCATTTCATAAGTCAAATATTTTTCTAGAGATATTGATAAAAATAAGACATAAGTGCTACTTAAGATGCTTGCACTCATAGAGAAGGGAAATATATTAAGAAATAATAATACAGTAATGCACTTTATATGTAGGACATAGAGGCAGTTACAAGGTTTACTGCAGAAGAGAAAAGAAAATGATGCTTTCTCTGACTGTTTCTTGTGATGGACAGTGGGTCAGGAAGGATGTGGCAGAGACCAGGATGGCAACTGTGATCCTAGAAGAATGAGTAGGAGTAGGCATTGAAAAAT
This sequence comes from Perodicticus potto, assembly GCA_963574655.1. Lineage (NCBI taxonomy): Eukaryota > Metazoa > Chordata > Mammalia > Primates > Lorisidae > Perodicticus > Perodicticus potto. The sequence continues at coordinate 22,427 of CAUYRH010104935.1, forward strand.
ATAAACTATTCATATACTGCAACCCGACAATTTATGTCTAGCATATTTAGAATAAATATCATAAGGAAATAACCAGGAATATACATGAGTGTTATTGCAACAATGTATAAGAACAAAAAATACAATTTTCAACAATAAAACATTGTATAAATAAATTATGGTGCATCTACGCTGTACAATACTAATGTAGCTGTTCTAAGTCATATTATAGAAGACGATAGGAGAAAATGTTCATTATATTGTCAAATGAAAAATTAGTTACTCGTAAGTTTGCAAATTTTATTTTAACTATGGGCATATTTTTTCAAGTATATAAAAAGACATACAATTAGAAGAAATGCTAATGTTATTTATCATTGAATGATAGGATTATGGACAATTTTTATCATTATTCTTTGTGCTTTCCTGCATTTTATTTAATGAATCATTTTGGTAACCAGAAAAAGCTACAGAAGAACAAAAAGAATTTTGCTAATACACAAAAATATTTGAGATGTATAGTCAATTGGCTTGAACTCAAGTTCTCTAATAGTATTTCTATATTAACATGAACAATTTATGAATTTGGTGGGACTTAGTTTTAACATTTATCAAATAAGGGTCTTTTTTCCCAACTTTAACATTCACCAATTCTTTATTTCCTTCTTATAATGTATTTGTCTTCATAGTCTTATTTAAATGACTTGGTTAAATGGCAGAGAAGAATGAATTAATATTCTAATACATCAAATCATTTCATCCTTACCTCCTGCTATTGATGTTATGTTGTCTCCCATCATAACAAAGCGTTGGTATGTTCTATGTATGTATCTTTGGAACAACCTAAATGGTTCTTTTGAAAGATGTGTTTCTCGTGATAGGCGTAGTAGTTGGCTCCCAAAGGTGTCTATGTCTTGGAACATGTGAATTTTACTTTATACAGCAAACAGAGACTTTGCAGATGTTTTTAAATTAAGGACCTTGAAAGGGGTGATTATCCTGTACTTTCTTGGTAGCTGCTAAATATAATCTCAAGTGTCCTTATAAAAGAAAGACCAACAAAAACCGCAGTTGATCCTTGAACAACATGGGTCTTAGCTGAGTGGTCTTCTTATACACACATTTTCTTCCTTCTTTACCACCCTTGAGACATCAAGACCAGCTCTTCCTCTCCATCTTCCTCCTCCTCAGCCTACTCAACATGTGGACAATGAGGCTGAAGACCTTTATGATGTTCCACTTCCACTTAATGAATAGTAAATGCATTGACTCTATCTTGGTATTTTCTTAATAATATTTTTTCCTAGTTTTCTTTAAGAATGTAGAATATAACACATATACTATATGAAATATGTGTTAGTAGACTATTTATGTCATTGATAAATCTTCCAGTCAAGAGTAGGTTAAATTTAGATAAGTTTTGGAAGAATAAAAAGTTATACATGGATTTTTGATAATGAGGGGCACCATCCTTAACCAGTGTGTTATTGAAAGGTCAATTGTATTGTACACTCAAAAATCTATTCAAAGGGTTGATGTCATGTGAAGTGTTATTACTATAATAAAAACAATAATCAAGCTATTCTGGGAAAAAGAAAGAGTACATTTCCATGTTGGGAGAAGAGGTAGTTTAAGGGACATCAGGTCCCACAGGGAAGAGTAAGGAAGGGCCTCCAATGATGACCGGGAGACAGTGTAAATTGAGGGACAATGTAAATTGAGAGGTAGTAGGAATTGGGACTGCAGAAATTATAGAATGATGAGAATTGAGGAAATTAAGGTAAATGCAGGCCACTTCTCTCACCACAGCATAGGGAACAGAATGGCATGGCAGATGTCAGCAGAATCAAATAAAGCCTTTTTAAAATGCTAATTTGAAAGCAAAAGAGAAGGAAAGTCCATTTTTCCAGACTGTAAGAAAATAAACTTGTGTTGTTTTAAGCCACTGAATTCATGGCAATTTATTATATTATGGTAATAATAAAAATCCAATACAATAAGATTTTCAAATTTCTATAACATATCACACAACCTCTGAAATCCTCAGGGCTTTGTGTAATTCTTCTTATGCTATTTTTGGTCCTGAAAGTGAAAGTCATTAAGGTAAAGACTAACCTCCATTTATCTTTCTCTTTTCTAAAGATAGTTCATTTGAAACTTTCTTCCATCTTCAAAATAGTGCTTCAGTGTTATTATCTTGGTTTCACTGAGTGATATTTGAAGACAATATGAAAACTATTAGATTTTCCATAGAAATATTTTTGAAAATATTGTGTCCCCATAAATGTTCCTGCATGGGAAATTTCTTTTATAGAAAAAAAATGTTTAAAAACTTAAAGTACAGACTTAGATATCTGTATATAAATGTTTAGACTAGCATTATTCACAGTAGCCCAAAGATGGAAAAACTCAAATATTCATAGACCAATGGATGGATAAGCAAACTATGGGCTATAATACAATGGAATATTATTCAGCCTTAAAAAGGAACGGAATTCTGACATGTGCTACAGCATGAATAGACCTTGAAGACATTATTCTAAGTAAAATAAGCAGACACAAAAGAACCAATTTTATATGATTCCACTTCTGTAGGATTCCTGGAATAGGCAAATTCATGGAGGTAGAACATTTAAGGGTAGTGGCTAGAAGTTAGGGAGATAGAGGAATGAGAAGTTATTATTTAATGGCTAGAGAATTTTGGTTGGAAGTAATGAAAAAGCTTTCAAAATAAGTGGTGGTGAAGGTTACAAAACAATGGAATATACTTGATGTTACTGAACTATACACTTCAAAATAGTCAAGATGGTAAATTTGATGTTATGTGTATTTTACCACAATAAAAAAAGTAAAAAGGGGAAAAAAGAAAAAATGTTTAAAAAAATGCATTTTTTCCTCTAGGAATGGCTTTACTTTTATCTGTTCTCTCCTCCCCATGAAAACTGTACACCTTACTCCATTTTTTGCTTAGGCTACTAGGAAGCATAAAGCCAAATATGGGGGCTGCTTTACTTTAGCAGCTTTGTCTGGAGTCCCGGCTGGAGAGTTAAGTGACAGCATGCACGCCATAAGGAGAGACGCTGTGATGAATGGTTGCACAGGCACCAGCAGGAATGTGAAGGTGGTGGCATCAGTGTCTGCATTTGCTGGACATGGCCTGGATATCCTGTTTATTCACTCTATTTTTATTTAATTTTCTATGGTTCAGAGTTATAAAACTTTCTTTTCTAGCTGCATCATTTATTTAATTTTTTTTTTCAGTTTTGGCCCAGGCCATGCTTGAACCCACCACCCCCAGTGTATGGGGCCGGTGCCCCACTCCTTGAGCCACAGGTGCCACCTTCATTTAATTTTTTATCTATTTCCCCAGGTAATTGCTTTGAATTTTTCACGATATCAGAATCAATTTTCCCAAAACTCTGGATAGCATTTGAAACACAGGAAAAGCAATCTTTCTGTAGAAAGCAATGTTAAGAAGTTTAATTAATAAAAATATTCTAGTGCACATGTGTGTGTGTGTGAATATACATATATATATATATTTGTATACATATGTATTATAAATGTAAAACTTGAAATATACCAAATACATGTTGGTATTAACAACATTGAGGGGTCCTGAGTTTGCAAAATCTATTCAACTCATCGCTTCATAATCAGTAACTTTTAAATTCCTTTCCTGCAGAGCACAAGATTTGTTCCTTACATCTTCTGGTGCCGTCAGATTCCACAAGACTTGCGAGTGTGAGCTTTTAGGGGAATTCCTTCTCAACTCTGTCTGGGTCAAACTAGTGTCACTCTTTTCCACTGAGTATCTGTGTCATGCCAGGCCTTGGATGATGAGCCGGTATTCAATGGATGGCCATAGTGCCTGCCCTCCTGGGGCTTATGGCTCAAATTCTGCCTTCTTGAACCAGGAGGAGACTCCTCATCTTCTGGAACCCATGATGGTGAGTAGTTGTTACTGTTGAACAGAGGACCTATCTCTAACGTCACTGGATTGGAAAGGCATCATCTTTTACTTTTTTTGTCTCTCAACCTCATAACCACATATTTTGACTCAGAGGGAATGTTGCCTTTTCCATTCTATTTTATGGCTAATATAGTTTTTCTGCTCAATAAAACAAAACTTTCTCCCTCCCCAATTACATCCATGAGTTTAGTTGTTTAAAGTAAGTTGTTCCATTTTCTCTTTATAATGATGTAGCATATAAATGATGAAGGTTTTAATGAATGCCTGGCATCTGTGGACATGCCTTTTCCATAAATACATTTACAAAGGTATGTAAATTACATGGAGATACGCTGGGGTCCCAGAAACTGATAATCTATTTAGTACAAACCTCCTGTGTGTAAATTGTTCTCTTTTCTGATGTCTGATTTTCCTTTTCCTCCTACCTTCTTTCTTCTTCTTTTTTTCTGGTTCCTTTCTTTACTTGCTGACGCTAAGGTTTGTTCATGTCCATGGATTAGAGTTATAGACTCTAGAAAATTAAGCCTTTAGTAAAGTATTCATTTTTGGTGTTTCACTTCATTGTTGCCTAATTTTTTCCTTACAGAGAAGCCGTGGAACTTGTTGCCCTAGATGATGACAACTTTTGCTTGACAATTTGCAGTCAGAGCTAATTAATGCCGCTGATGGCTTGAGGCATTTCTCCTCTTGTGGCAATTATGCTGAGCTTGGTCAATGTGGTGGCTGGTTGGATGAAGCCAAGAAGCTGTTTTTTTAAAAAAAGAAAGCAACAAAAAATTTCACTCATTAAAACACTTTCAACCAGAAATTTAGTAAAAAGATGTCTTAACTTCTCATTAAAGTTTGATATACTATTCCCTCAGGCTTGGGGATTTGCTCTATTCTAAATCTTTGCCGAAACAACGTCTGAGGTGTGCTTGATTCGAATGGAAATTACTGTGTAAAACAGGCACCCTCTACTACATAACTTTGGAAAAGTTAGCATCCTGAAAAGCCACTATTTTCTTTGTTTTCCTTGTCTGAAATGTGAGAACAAAACAAGACAAGGCATTGAATTGCCAGTGAGTTGCTGAGGCCTGCCCAGGTAAGTCCCATCTGCTGGGGGCATAAAACCCTGACAGACTCCAGTGGAAACAGAAAGGGAGTTGCTGATGGAAACAGCAAATGTAAACTCTGAAGGTTAGAGTCCTTAACTGAAGTCCACACTGGCTTTTAAAACATCACCAGAACACTCTGCATGTTGGCTAAAACGATCTAGGATCTGTCCGGTTTACCACTACTCCTTAAAAATGAAGCTGGCCATCAGGGTCAAGTGCACAAAGAGCTTGCTAAGTGAAGAATTGGTCACAACCCCGAAGCAGCAGTTTGCTCACCAGCTTCGCATATGCCACAGTCTCACTTTGTTTCCTGACACTTGAGCACAACTTCTGCATTTTACCCCTCCCTTTCGTTTCCATTTTTCCACAGTTGAGAATATCAGTGAAGTTTTCAGCTGAAGGTATAAACATTTCTTACTGCAGGAGCAAAGTAAGACTCACCAAGCAGTAGTCAACTTGAAGGTGAATGTGCTGATTTTGACAACTGTCAGTTCTTGCCAGCAACTCTGGGTCACCTCACTCTCCCCAGCATCCTAGCCTCTGAGATAGAAGAAATCTTGAAAGGCGCGTGGCTCAGGCTTATGCCTTTAGGAAAGTCACAGCCTAATTCTGTTGGGTCCCCAAGACCACCAACTCTAGGAGCAGCCAGCCACTCCTCTAAGTGATTTTCAGCTGCAGCACAGTCTAATCTCTGGGATGTTTCCCCTTCCTCCCTGAGACACTTTCCCGTCTTTTCTGCTCCCTTTCTGTCATCCCTTAGTGATGGTGTCTGGTCCGTGTTTGGAGCAGGTCCTTAGGCCACCAACCTTGACTCTTCTTCTCTTCTTCCAGTCCCTGGCCTCTAATTTTTAAATACACATATGAGAGTGCATCAGAATCACTTGGCATGGCTCAGTGACTGTGGATCAGCAGGCTAAGGTGCCAGACACGTACACCTGAGCTGGCGGGTTTGAATCCAGCCTGGGCCCGGGCCAAACAACGATGACGGCTGCAACCAAAACATGGCCAGGAGTTGTGGCGGGTGCCTGTAGTCCCAGCTACTTGGGAGGTGGAGGCAGGAGACTCGCTTGAGCCCAGGAATTGGAGGTTGCTGTGAGCTGTGATGCCACTGCGCTCAATACAGGGTGACAGCTTGAGGCTCTGTCTCAAAAAAAAAAAAAAAGGAATCAGTTGGTGCAATTATTCAATATTCGAAATGAGGCTTACCTCTGAAGAAGATGGGGGAGGAAGCAGGTGCAGAAAAAAATTCAATTCCAAAATGGGAAAAAGACAGATATCTTTACCTAAGAGTATATACAGAGGAAAAATAAGCACATGCAAATTAAATCCACAGTGAGATACTGCTACATACCTACAGTGGAAAATAACAACAGTAAAAGCTGGCGAGGATGTGGAGAAGCTCCATCACCCACCCACTGCCGGTGAAAAACAGGTAAAGTGGTGTAGTCTCTAGAGAACAGTTTGGCACTTTCTTTTAAAACTAAAAACAGGCCTGCTGTAGAACCTAGAAATTGTGCTCTTGGATATTTACCCCAGAGAAATGAGGATATGTTAAAACAGGAACTTGGACACACATGTTCCTAGATATTTTATTTATGATATCCCCAGGTCAGAAAGTAACTGGATGTCCTCCAGTGGACCAGTGTTTAAACAAACTGCGGCACATCCACAGCACAGAACATGAGCTCATGAGGATAACAGTCAGACTGTTCCTACACACAACAGCTTAGATAGACCTTATGGAAATTGTGTAGATAAAAGTCATGAATTGTGAATTCAGGGCTTCTTTTAATTGCTGAGCACTCTCTTCTATCCTCATGGACTGGCCAGGTCTTGAGTTTTGGTGTAGATGAATGTTCCAGGCCACTTTCATTTATTTCTTGTTTGAAGAAGAATTTAGCTGTGTGTAATGAGCATTGACTTATTTAATACTCTGTTTCCATATAATTGTGTTCTCCCAACATGATGTTAAGTTCCTCCAGGAGAAGAACATCCCTTAGCAGGAAGCACAATATAGTCGTGTACATAGTAGAGTGAAAATGTCTTGTTGATTATGGAATATCTGAAAAGCAGGAAACACATTGAAACATGATATAAAGACGATTCTATTGTTTGTGAGTACTTTGTTTACTGGTCAACAGTTTATTCAAGCAAACATGTGGCATTTCTAATAAGATCTAGATAGAATATTGTCTTTTTTGTCTTTTTGTGTGAAAGAACTATGCCTTTCAAGGTGGGTCCTTGCTCACAAGGTTCCTCTTTCTCTCCTTCCAGGCATGCTGATGCCATTGCAAGGAACTTTCGTTTGTCATAAATACATGCTAAACCTTATTAACAAATATCGGTTAGAAATTGGTCATTTGAATGCTTTTGGAGTAGTACTAGAAAATCTTTTAATAATATTATGGTCAGTTTGTGCTCTGTTCACTATGAACAAAGCATTTGATCTGGTCTCCTCTCTTAGCATAAAATGGTTATTAGGAAACTTCTTATATTTCAAGTAAATAGGGATGGCTGATAAGTAGGCCTGCTACCTTTGACAAAGTATCTCCCTTTTTGATTTGCCATAGATTCTGAAATTTTGAAAATCTTTTAGGATAATGGTGAATGTTTTTAAAGCTTCACTATTCTCCTTCAATCAAGTTATTTGAATGAGAAAAACATCAGCATATCAGCGTCCTGATTATTGATTTGAGTAGTAAATTTTGGGAACAAATAGTTTAGTTTGCTTAGGGATAGGTCAGTGGTCCAATCAGTTTTATATCGAATTTAAGAGTCAAAAAAGACTTCATATGAAGGCCAAAGACAAGGACCCCGAGGCCTGGATATTTTGGGAAATAAATAAGTTTGACAATGACAAAAACACACCCAAAAGAGGCATAAAAGTCTTAAGCTTTTCTTTTCTTGACTATTTTCCCTAAATTAAAAATGTCTCTAGCTCAATAATTACATTTTTCTAAGAGCTTTTAAATGAAAAACTGAAAGTAGGGGATCTGTGTGTTTCTTTAGTGGGAATCTCTAATTAAAATATCTGTAGGGATCAGGCAGGTAGTACATAAAAGTGGTCTTGGTGAGAACAGTTGCTTTTCCATGGCTGAAACTCAGCTTGTGAACCAGTTCACAATGCCTGCTTTCAGTAATTAGTATTGCATTTTAATGAATACAGTTAAAAATAAAATAGCAACAGTTTCTTTTTCCTAAGCTGCAGGGAAAACTTTACAAGTGATCCTACAATATTAAAGTCAATATTCACAATATGGAAGGCTAGAGCATAAAGCAGTAAATTAGTAAATGGCTTCTTTTGTCAATTTATTGTCTAATCCGACATAGGGACAAACTACCACATAGACATCTCAAACATCTTTTGGATTAGACAACAAGATAAAAGCAAAAGATACCATGATAAAAAAAAGACTATTATTTTACAGACTGGTGTTGTTTGGAAGTATATGTTAGGTAAGCCAGGACTTTTAAAGAAGGCTACTTGTTGCCTTGTAGTGTTTTATGTTCCTGAAGGCTGCATTTGCATTAGGTCTGGAAAACCTGTGCTTTGCTTTCCTGCAGGCACATGCAACCTTGTCAATTTCTTTTTGTTTTTCTCCTTCAAGCAATCTGCAACAGACACATGGATATCTGAGAGCTATAAATGTTTAGTAGCATAATCCAAAACCCAGCAGAGATTTTTCAAAGAAAAATTTATTTCACGAAAAATATTTCACTTAGGTATTCTGTAAGCACTTCCCTGATTATTTCCCCACCTGAGGATCCATTTGCCAGGTTCTCAGAATACAGAGACAATTGTATAAAAAATCTCCTAGTCTGTTGTGTTTTATCTTTTTCTTTTCCTTTTTGTAAAATCAAAATAGTTTTTCCAAGATCTTATTTTAATGTTACTGCTAAATTAATTACAAACTTTCTCCTCATAATTCTGTTCTTACCTTGAAAGTTTGCATGGATGCTGCAGTAGTTAAGATTACAAATAAAGAGCCATGTGGGTTTTTTTTTTTTTTTTTGAGAGTAATTCATTGTGATTCCTTTGTATTTATTTGTTGTCTTTGATGTTTCAAATTTTTATGTATAAATATAGAAACCTTTACCTCTATTTTAAAAAAGTGCTAAAAATACTTTGCTAATTAGCCATCTTTTAAAGAGCTTAATAGAATAGGGATCAAAGGAAGATGGCCTGGATTGATATCTCAACTTCGTGTTTAAATTTGCCTATACATGTATTTATCTATATACAAGTGTGACTTTTATTAACACAAATTTTGGTTACACAATTTATTTTTGTACATTTTAAGTCAAAGTTACAAGTGTGCCCTTCACCCAGATTATGTGAATTGCACCAGTTAGGTGTGAATTTACCCTACCCTTACTCCTCCTTCCCACCTACTTGATTTCCAATGAGTGTTTTCTTCTACGTATTCACATAAATGCTGAGAGACTTGTTCCAATTTAGTATTGAGTATGTGTGTTGTTTGATTTTTCATCCTTGCATTACTTCACTTGGAAGAATGGTCTCCAGTTCCATCTAACTTTTAGTAAGTTCTAGGAAATGTTTCTTCAAAAGTGAAATAATCTGGATGACAAGTAATCTTCTGATGACTTTAAGGAGTCACTACTAAGCTGAGTAAATGGATTTTTTTGTGGTGCTCTTGATAGAGGACAGTTGTAGTTATCATTTGATGTTGTGATTTTGATGTCGTGGTTCTGTCAAATGTTTTAAGTGTGGTTGTATTAAACTTCTCCAGATCCTGAGTTAACTTGGTATTGAGACTCCTAACTCTGGCACTTTAAAAACACAGATGGGTTGTAGAGTTTCAAAAAGCTTAACATTTTCTGACCTTCTGTGGTTGAAAAAGAATTAGATTGGAAGCCAGAACCTGTGGGCTCTAGTCTTGGCTCTGTCACTAACCAGCTGTGTAATTTTGGACATGTTAATTTTCTTCTGTGATCCAGGATTTTCCCTATTATAAAATAAAGAAGTAAGGCTAAGTGATTTTGCAAGTCCCTTCCCATCTAATCCTACGATAAGAAAGTGATCTCTGGGTTCAAAGCCTAGATTTATCACCTACTGGTCTAGTGCACTTGGGTAAATTAATTTTAACTATTCCTCAGTTTTATTAATGGGCAAATAGGTATCAGATTAATGATAATAGCACAAAGTGAGGAATAAATTTGCCAATTTATGTACACTTTATGTTTAATAAAGGATCGCTATTATTAATTGTGAGTCTGGGTTCAGTAAACTAGACACTGAATGTGAATCAAATCATTTATATTGGAGGCCTGCACTCTCCATTCGACCATGTGATCTTATAGGAAGTTACTTAGTTATCAGATAAATAAATTGCATTCTTTCTAACCTCCCTCATTTACAATTCTGATAAATTAAAGCAAATCTAAAGAAATCTAAGCCTTCCGGGGTCTGTATGCTACCCGAGCAAGAAGATGGTGGCATCACTATCCTTATGCTCTTAAACATGTCTCTCTGTCAGGGCTCTACCCAGTGGAATCACATTCTCCTTGCAGATAGGCTGAATGCGGATGGTTACAAGCATGGCTTGATCTGTACATCTTGAAAGTTTCTTTCTTTTTTTCATTAAATCATAGCTGTGTACATTGATGCATTTATGGGGTACAATGCACTGGTTTTATACACAATTTGAAATACTTTCATCAAACTGGTTCACCTCAGTTTCTTAATTATTGTGTTAAGACATTTGTACTCTACACTGTGGCACTTCTAACTTCAGTCTAGAATTAATTTTCCTTTTAATAATTAGAAATCAGTAGTTTCTCAAAAGAACAGTCCAAGCATATATAATGGCCACTTGACTTGAGGGATATTAAACCTTTCCTAAGGCTCTTTGGAAGGGGTCTGAGCCTCAGTTTCTCCTTCACCGGTAGTTATCTATCTGGATTTGTGTTTAATGTATAAAGAGGAAAGGATAGCATCAAAAACATCTAATGACAAGAATATATATATATTTTTGTTTGTTTTTTGAGGCAGAGCTTCAAGCTGTCACCCTGGATAGAGTGCTATGGCATCACAGCTCACAGCAACCTCCAATTCCTGGGCTCAGGCGGGTCTCTTGCCTCCACCTCCCAGGTAGCTGGGACTACAGGCGCCCACCACAATGCCTGGCCACTTTTTGGTTGCAGCCATCATTGTTGTTCAGTGGCCCGGGCTGGATTCGAACCTGCCAGCTCAGGTGTACGTGGCTGGCGCCTTAGCCAGTTGAGCCACAGGTGCCGAGCCGACAAGAATATTTTTAAAAGTAAAATAATACAGAAAACTTTTATAACCAAAGGGAACTGTTCTCAACTTTATCCTTCTCCATTTTTAGATCCACTTCTCAGAATAAACTACTACCTCTTACCATTTTATTTAGTGCTCCTTTATTTAATTACTCTGCTGGTTGCTCTGTAACTTGATTACCCATGCTACCATAATTACTATTCAATACACATACTACAGAGATTATTTTAAAAATTGTCTCCTACTATATGAGATGCAAATTTTCTCATTTATCCATCCCTCTCTTCTATTTATTCCTTTCATATATATGCATATTTTTTACTATCCTTTTTTTTCCACTTCAACTTCTGTCCACATAATATAAGTATTTATTTTTTATCGCATCATTTGTATAAAATATTTTTGGTTTTCAGCCTGGAAGACCAGTCCTTATTTCCTCAATTTACTTGTATCACTTCTAGCTGGAAACTTATAATAACATATGCAAGGGCATCTTTGATGACTCCTGTGATTTTTTCCGTAGACTGATCTTAAATTTGAAAAAGAAAAAATGTGATTATATCATTATGAGAAGTAAGAATTGCTCTCTATATATTCAGGTAATTTGTTATGATTACACATGCTTTGTACAGTCCCAATATCACAGCTTTTGTGACTCACAAAATACACTAGTTCTAGTATTAAGTTCAAGGTTTTTTGCTATATATTATACCAATCACTCAAGCTCATGCAGCTGTGTTATAATTTACCTTGTATTTGGACCACACCTTTCTTTAACTATAAAGAAGTAACTATAAAGAACTAAAGATTTTTTTCTTTTCCTTTCTGGGATTCTTATTGCTTTATTTTATTCTTTTTCAATCTTCATGCTTATAGGATTTTTCAAAATACCTCAGATAAATATCAAAAGCTTGATACTCTCTTGTCGGAAGTGTGATGGCTATTTCCTTATCATCACTTTTATATGGCAGTATGAAAAACTAGTACCTTATTGCTCTGATAATTGGATACTGAAAAGGCCAGGACATCAGGGCCAAAAACAGGATTTAAGAGTAGAACTTGAATTTTGGGCTTCTCCTTGTATCTTGTTTCCAAGACAACAGAATTCTACCTTAATTATTATGGACACTGTCACCACTCTTTCTATCAAAAAATGGTTTTACAACTATGAGACACTCATTTTTGAGAGGTTGCAGGTAAAAATAAATTCTGAGAACCCCTATTGTATAATCTTTGATGCTAGAGTTTTGATGATAACAGCAAGATGCTTAGAAGGTATTGTTAATTCACCAAGTACCCGTGCCAATACTTCTGTCTCTTGAGACTTCTGAACTCTTAATTACTTTGAACAGAACCTTGGGAAACATATTTAGTTCTGATCTCTAAGGTGTTTGGTTCATATTGAACCTTTCTATAATGGCTAGTTGACTGATCTCTGAGAAGGTGGTGATGAGTTAGATGATGAACACAGCTTGCTGATGCATAATTGCCACTTCATTTGAGAGACATTTAAGCATATTTAAAACTGCCTTATGGTATGTGGTTCAAACTGATATGTTGTGGGATTACTGTAAACAGAAACACTGGTTATTTCCTGACCGCAGTGGTGGTGGGTGGGCTTGGGCATGGACTTGAAGATATTCTAGAACTGTTCGCAATTTAAAGGCAAGATCTGATCCTGCTGACCATAGATTAAAAGAGTTTACAGTTTCACTTGCTCAGATAGATATGCCCTGTGATAGTCACTGGGGGTGTGAGCGTGGGAATTCAGACACTTCTGTGCTTGTTCTCATGTCTTCCTCTACACCAAATGCCAAGGTTTGGAAAGAACATATGCAGAATAGAGGGAGAGAAAGCCTTAGCCCACCTACCAGTCAAATGCATTGAACTATGGGGCTGACATTGTAGGGATAACAGATATCAGAGCCAGATTGCTCTAATATCAAATGAGTCCCTGTATACAATTCCCTTTGCCAGAACATGTTAAAAACAGGATAGTTTTCTAATTTTTGTATGGTTTCAATGAACTTCACCAAATCAAATAGACCAGGGACTGCTCAGATGCCCTGGTAGTAGAATAACTTTCAATCTGTGCAGATTATTGTAGATCACTAGGAGGGAATGTAAAAATGAGTCCAGACTTCACTTAGGTCAGAAAAGAAAGTTTTAAAAGTGGGCTTTGCTTCCATGGGGCTTTGCTATTGTCAATTCCACTGTTCTCCCCCAAATGACTCTATACCATGTAACAACATGCTCTACTTAAGCAAAAGTTAAGGGGAATGAGGTTAGAAAATCAAGTGCCCTAGAGTCTCTTAAACATATAGGCAATAGAGCAGACTATAATTTTCTTACAAAGGTGAAGTAAATTAATGATGTTTTCTGAGCATTCTGTGAGATTATTCATTCTGATTTAGCCTAGAGGACTCTCTACTCTTTTTGTATATCCGAGGGACTTCTTTGTGAGCTAGAGACTTGATGTATTGTGTGGAAATTCAGAGAGCAAAAGTCAGACCAATGGGCAGCTGCTAGAAATCTCAGAGGCAAAGTAATGTCCCACTTTTAGAAAATTTACGAGATCAATCTTTTATTCAATGATTTAGTTTCTGTTTTTACTTTCCTTTCCTTTCCATTTTCTCTAATCTCTTCACTTGTTTAATTTAAATTTTATTTTATCCTAAAATTAATTGCATGCATTTTCCTAATAAATAAATAAATAAATATATAAATAACTAATGATTTCAACTATAATGTAGCATATTTTCACTTCATATTAGGGAAAAATATCTGAAGCTTATAGGTAGTGTGGAAGTCACTGTTAGTTGCTTCTTAATACACCCATGACCACAGTGACTCCAGTGTCGGGGGTTAACCCCTTTGTAGGGGTAGGGGTTCTAATAGTTTGCATACTAGTTCAAGTTGATGTAAAGTGTTAAAGAATGGCCTATTTCCTATACATTTGTGGTATAAGGGAAGGAAGAAAAATCTTTTGTATTGTAAAAAAGAATGCAAGGAAAACATATACCATCAAGATTTTTTCTTGGACATCATTGTTAATTTATATTGCTTCTAATAAAAATGGAAGGACAAAACTGACTTTTTTCTGTTGCTCCTAAGCTGCCTGGATAACAATCACAAATGATTATCCTTAGAATTTTGAAGACAGCTGCTTTGTAGAGAACGTGCTTTACATCAGTTCATTTAGGTCGTAGGCTAAAAATTGAGGTGGAAGAAATTAAAGAATTTGGTCTCAATGTCAGCCAATCACCAGCCAAGATAGGAAATAGACTCTAACTTCCTGTCATTACAGGTAATTTGCCATTCACCAAAATATGCTCGTGATAACACATACTAAGGTGTGATTGAGTTGTAGCTGGATGCATATCTAAAAGAATAATTTTTATGTATGCATGAGCATTTTATAAAACAAGCCAAATTTAAGCACTCTATGCAATTGCTGCTAATGGAAAAAAATATATGAGGTTTCATTTCAAACTGGCATTCAGTGAAACATGAACACAGACTACATATAGCAGAAGAAACATGGTTTAAAAATAAACACAATATGAGTTCTACCTTTAATCTCAATAAAATCCAGACATAATATTTTCTGATATCCCTTTTGGAGATATGGAGCTATTTGTCATTCCATCAGACTTTCCTGTTTCTCCATTGGTTTTGAATTAATAACCAATACATGAAGCTCATAGCCTCCATTTATTTAGAGAAAATCCACAGAAGGACAGCTGCTGTTACCCAAGGGAGGGATGCAGTGTACCAAACAGAGAATGGGTGTGGTTACTTACATTCCTGTGAGTGTGCTGTAGAAGCATCTGGACCAAAGTGCAATGGATCAAGCAATGGAAAAGTACACAAAAAAATATGAAAAAAGAAAAATACAGGATGAATATGAGAGGATTGGAACAATTAGCTACAAAGAAACAATTTTTAAAACATTTTTTGTGATATTTTAATGAACTTTCCCAAATAGAATTACGAGACTGTAATTACAACTCAAAGTGCATTTACCCTATAGTTTTGTAGTTGAAAATAGAAGGCGATTAAGAATAATATGAGATAAAATTTGAAAGCGTCAGCTTCCCTTTAAGTTCCAAATACTATGAAGAATACCTACCCAAATCAAATCATGGCCACTAGGTTTTTCATGCATTGGCTTCTATGCTGGTTTGATCATGGGGCTTCCACAACATACTCTGTCTACTAAATCAGATTATCCAATGAAGTGACCTTGGCAATCTGTAATTTTAACCTGCACTGAAATGTGATTTTTGAGAGCTGGAAAATCTGGAAAATGGTACAGTAAAGAATATTGCCAAGAAGCCAAAGTTTTGGGCATAAGCCCCATCTATGGAGAGAAGATAGTTTGGGTCAGGATCTTGACCAGTGTGACCCTTTTTTTTTCACTGTTATGAAAACATAAACTTCTATCATAGTAAATTCAGGTTCATGTTCATAGAATATTCATGAAAATACAAACTTGTTTCAAAATGTACCGCCATTTTGCCTCTGAAGAACTGCCTTAAAATTACATATTATCATTGTTTTCAGTCTTTCTCTTTAGCCAAGAAGTTAAATTGATTTTATGAGCCTCATGAAAGATTTTATTTTAAGGCACCACACATGGCTAATTAACTGCATACACTGTGTGCAGTTCAGTGTTTGTAGCCACAATACATAATTTATATAACAATGGAAGGGAGAGTCACTTTGAGGACAAATCCATTTCTTTTTTAGGACCAAAAACAGAGGAATGATTGATGCTATAGACTGTGAGTACCTTCATTTGTTTTTGTATCTTTATCCATTGTACAGCAAAAAGAGCTTTACCACCTAGGAAATCTCAACTTTTCTTTTTAATCTAAAAGTCTGAGTACAATGAAAGAGGTTATGGCTGTGATGAACATAGTATGTGCTCTATAAAGTCAGAATGATACCTTGTTCAAATTCCTATTTTTGATCTCATTTGCTGTGTGACTGTGGATTTTTATTTTAATTCCTCAGAACCTCAGTTTATTCATGTTTATAAGGGGAGTGCTATAGCTAACTCTCTATATGGAGAATAGATGAGATAAACTATGTGTGGTAGATTGGATTGTTCTTCACTCTCTTCTGCCAAGTAGTCTTGGAATGCATGAGTGAGGGACATACATTTTCCATCCATAAATCTTAGCTTTGTCCTGTGAATCATTTTGGTGATTAAGTGAGGGCAGAGAAGGCACTGTGCCAGTTCCAAGGTAAGACCTTATGACACCTTAAGTCTTACTCATATGCTTCTGTGAACTGTCATAAAGAGATAAAGGGAGCATGCCCCAGGAAGCCATAGTCTTTGATTCTAGAATTATCCAGAATGAACACATAGAGAGACGTCTGTACATCCAAACTTCAGCCTGAAGCAACTTACTGACTCATTGATGAGAAAAGTAAATACTTGTAAGTCGTTGATTTTTGGTATTCAATATTATTATAGTACCCAAAACTGATTAATATATTATATGGTACTCCTCATATAGGAGTAATATGCTTTTTCAAGCAGTAGGTTTGAAAAAAGCATTAGATCTACCTTAAATATTTTTTCATTTAATATTTCTTAAAATTAAAGTATAAATTATATAGTGGGGGTATAGTAGATGCAATTGGTAGATTTATATCTATTCTTAGAGGAGTGAGGGTGAACAAAACCTCAAAGTTCATATGAATACACAGGTGTTAGAAGAATATAGGAGGCCCGTGAGACAATTACAAGCCTTTAAACCAAGAACTTGGTCCTTAATTGATAAGGACATTACAGAGAAAAACAAAAAAAAAAAAAAAAAAAAGATCTAAATAAGGCAAAAGGCGTTATTGTTTGAATACTAAAAAGTAAAATTCAGTTTGTAATAAGTTTTTTCCACATTTTGTGTATTTTGTTGAGATACCATGGTGGCATAAAGTATTTAAAGACAGGAATGTACAAGCCCCCTGGAGAGATGAGACCTACGCCACATAAGCTAACACAGTAAGCACAGTGCTCAGAAAGCAGAGAGCAAATGAGAGACCAGGGAGTGTCTGGTACACAGTCAATGTCCAGAGAATGCTGCAAACTTTTCCCCTGGCTTGACACAGAAATGTTGGTGGTTCCTTCCCCTTTGGTGATAAAGTTCTATTTTCCATTAGTCTGTGATTTCTTAAAAGTAGTGTCACTATTTTGTTTTTAATAATACTTGTATCTCTAGCAAGTTTTATAAGAGATGGCATATATAGAAAGTACCACCCACTTTTTTTTAAAAAAAATACAACCCGAAGGGGAAAAGGCAAAACCCTCCAAATATCTTCTGACCTCAATGCCAATATTTTCTAAAAAATTTCTAAAAAATTTCTAAAAAATTTTTTGTAGAATTTCTAAAAAATTCACTATCTTTATGTTATTCCTGATTTGTAATTTGTATTAAGTTTGTTTTCAACACTTGCAACTGATCTCCTGGAAATTTTCGATTACTGATGTTGAGTTTCACCAGCTTTTCAAATTAGAAAATATCCATTTATAAAAGGGGAAAGTCCTTTAAGTAAATACCAGATTTATTTGCTTAATCAATTTACTTGATTTTATTTACACATAAAGGGAACTAATCACTCTGGTATTCTTCAGTCTGGTGCATTTCTGAAATGAAAGACGGAAACCTTGATCCTGGCTCAACCTAGATCCTATAAGACACCTTACAAAACATTGGTTAAGATTTGTATAAATACAGTAGAAATGCCTTCAGAAAATACAAGGAAGAATAAGGCACTGTCCATCTTCTCAAGGAGATTACAGTTTAAGAAGGGAGATTAGAAAAACCCACAAAGACAATAATGCAGAAAATTAAGGCAAAGGCCATAAATGTCATTCAAGCAGAGAAAGCATTTTCTGTTTAGGGAAGTTACCAGAGAAACCACATGCCAATAACCAAATAAAGACATGGAAATAAAAGAAATCACTGCCTAGTTTACAAACGTGGCCAGAGTCAAGTGTGTAAATTCAGGCTTGAATACATACTCTCTCTTAATGGGGGGTTGAGAGTCTACATTGTAAATCCAGAAGAGCATCTTCTGCACACTTAGGCAGCCAAATGGGATATTTGCCTGATGTGTTAATGAGTTCTTTATAAGTACTCCTGACCATCACTGCAGTTCTAGAGTTTAAACATCATTCATCTCAGTTGCCTCTGCTCTGGAGCTTATCTTAAAAGTTGGAAGGGTTTTCACCTGTACACATGGAGTGGGTAACAGTGTGTGTGGAGCCATGTCTCTGTAGAGCTGGAGGCTGCTTGCTGGGAGAAATAACCAGCGCCTGGTTCTATGCCATGATTCGAGTGAAATCAGGATAACTTAAGGTTTAAGTAAGTGACTTAAAACCTTTTCCTTGATTACCTTTTCAATATCATTTTTCTTTCTACATTCAAATTTCTCATCTTTATCTCCTTTATGATTTTTCACATGGAATAATGAAAAAGAAAACTATAGTCATTATAGACAAATATATATTAAGCTTATGATGGACCATAAACTTATACTTTTTATATATGTCAAAACATTTATTTTTCATATCCACAAAGAGCAGAATAATAAAACTGAAATATAGGAAGTAAAGGTAAACAAGAATTTTATAGTCACATACATAGCTGTGAACTTTTCTTCTCTAAATTTAGTTTCCTTATCCTTTTCCTTTCTGCTTAGGTCTAACATTAGAGGTTGCCTTGATGAGAAGTAGTTTCTTACAAATTAAAACAAGAATAACAATCTCCACCCCAACTATACTCAACAATACGTGTAGGTGACATAAGCTCACAAAATCTGCAAGCAAAACTTTCAAGTATTTTACAAAGCTTGTTAATTGTAGTCATCATTTAAAATTAAATTATATAGAGTTAAAATTAAATAAATTCCACTAAAAACAAAAGTAATCCATCTTCAAACCTCATCACTTTCTAATTATTTTACTGACTTTTTGAGGTCATTTATGCCTTCAAATGTCAAATACCATTTAATAGTATCCTATTCCATGTTTCTTGGCAACCTGAATTTCAGGGTCACTTTGGTAAATTGAAGTCAGCTATAGTGAGAGTACTTATACTGTTTTTATCTATTTTGAGCCACTACAACATGCCATAGAGTGGTAATTTATAATTAACAGAAGTTTATTTTCTTTATGGTTCTATAGACTGGGAAGTCCAAGATCGAGGGGCTGCATCTGACAAAGGTCATCATGCTGTTTCACCCCTTCGTGCTGAGGGGTAAAAGAGTGTGAGAGACGGAGAGCAAGAGGGGCTCTGGTAACTAAGGCACTCTTTCCATGATAACTAACCTACTCCCACAGTAACAACATTAATCCATTCATAAGGGCAGAGTCTCCATGACCTATTCACCTCTTATTAGGCTCCCACATCCTGTTGTGTTGTTATAAATGTCTTAACACAATAACTAAGAAAATGCCATGAAAGCTAAGTTAACCGATTGGATGAAAATATTTCAAATTGTATATAAAACCAGCACATTGTACCCCATAATTGCATTAATGTACGCAGCTATGATTTAATTAAAAAAAATATTTCCAACGCATGGACTTTGGAGAACATATTCAAATCATTGCATGCACTGTGGAAATCTGAAAATGATTAGGATTAATCAAATCCTAATCCTATGATTAGGATTTGATCATTTATTGTTTATTGTCTAGAATTAATAAAGTGATGAAGAAAATATTAATAAGGAAGATTAAACTTAAATTTTGTCAAATTTAGTGACAAAGCTAAAAAAGTTTTCAATATACTAGATATAATTTATATAAAAGTGAGAACTAATTTAGTCATATATCACATTAAATTATAATAAATTTATTGGGTAAAAAATACTGGATTGGGGTGCATTTCTATTTCAAATCATGGCTGAATTGTACTTTATGTTAGCTACAGAAAAAAACTTTGGCAAAAAATTAATGACATGTAAAATGAAAGCATTCGGTGAGAATCAGCTGGCTACGTGGAATTTATAGTAGCCTGATATTTTATGTTTAAATAAATTGTGTGCTATGCATATGTCATTAAAACTTACAGTAAAATTATGTACTAAGTAGACATATATGTAGTACATGTACATATTTCTTTTTCCAGAGATTTGGTCGTTAACATTTATCAGTATACTACTGCAAAAGAAAAATAAAATTATACTCCATCTCTAACTTGTGCATACTTGAATGCAATACTTCTTAACTTAATCTTTATTAGGCTGGGGGATTCTTTAATTCATTTGATATTGTGAAAAATAAGGCACAAGGGAAGAAAAGAAAATATCTGTAGATTAAAAATAGTGTTTGAAAAACATTGAACCAGTGACCCTTCAAGGTTACATTTAGTTCTTAACTGACACAGGCAGCTCAAATGTGAGTGGATTATAAATGAGATTCAGTAGAAGTTTTTTTTTTTTTCCCTTAGTAGTTCTTGCCAGCCTCACAAATTTTCTTTTTTTTTTTTTTTTTGAAGCAGAGTCTAGCTCTGCCACCCAGGCTGGAGTGCCATGGTGTCATCACAGCTCAGTTTAACCTCAAACTCCTGGGCTCTTCCTGCCTCAGCCTTCTGAGTAGCTGGGGCTACTGACTTGCATCATCACACTAGATAATTCTTCTATTTTTGGTAGAGATGAGGCCTCAGTCTTGCCCAGGCTGGTCTAGAATTTCTGACCTTAAGCAATCCTGCCACATCCACCTCCTTCAAAAGTACTAGGATTTTTTTTATAGGCCTGAGCCTCCCTGACCAGCCTATTGTTAGTTATATCTTAATGATAAATCATCCATCCCACAAATGTTGCCTGCGAGTAAATTAAATCATATAATTTTCAATTACTAAAATATGTGACTTATTACAGGTAAATTGTTCTGGATGGTAAACAAAATTAAGACTCAGTAGTCGCTCTGATAAAGGCAAACGTTGAATTTGTATGTTTCAGGTTTCAGGACTGCTGACCGTGGAGTGCTGGCTAGCCATTTTGTAGCCGAGGGCTCTAGACTTGGACTGTCCTTTCTAGCCAAACCAGTTAGATGTGTCTATATTTGGAATTTCCCTACCATTACTTCCTTTTCTGAAAGCCAAATTTCCTGACCTTTTAACTAAGAGGAAGGTAAAACATAGTGTCATTGCATTGGCATGAAAATATTTGAGAATATTTTTATTATTATTTTGAATTTTATTTATTTCAAATTAATATGAGATTACAAATGATTAAGTTACCTTGTGTGAGTCTATTAGGCAAAGTTCAAGTTGTAGTTGAGCCCTTTACCAAAGGATTGTGCTACATACCCTTACACTCTGCCCATTAGGAGAGAGCTTACCCTTCCCACTCTCTCCTCCCCTCTCCCTGTTCTCTCCCACTACTTGAATTTTAATTGCATTTTACTTTCATGTGGGGATGTAGTTGTTTATTT
Source organism: Perodicticus potto (assembly GCA_963574655.1). Taxonomy (NCBI): domain Eukaryota; kingdom Metazoa; phylum Chordata; class Mammalia; order Primates; family Lorisidae; genus Perodicticus; species Perodicticus potto. The sequence continues at coordinate 44,191 of CAUYRH010104935.1, forward strand.
ATTGTTTTCACATTAATATTGTGTACATTAGATACTTGCTTTTCCACTCTTGTGTTAACTTCATTAAGAAGAACATTCTTCAATTCCATACAGGTAATACAAAAGATATAAAGTCTCCATCATTTTTTTTTTTTTTGTTGCAGTTTTTGGCCAGGGCTGGGTTTGAACCTGCCACCTCTGGCGTATGGGGCCAGCGCCCTACTCCTTGGAGCTGCCCATCTCCTTACTCCTTTGGGGCCAGCGCCTTACTCCACAGGTGCTGCCCATCTCCATCATTTTTTATGGCTGAACAGTACTCCATGATATATATATATCACAGTTTATTAATCTATTCATGAGATGAGCACTTGATGGGCACTTGGTTTGATTCTCCATCTTGAGGATTGTGAATTGAATTGCAATGAACATTCTAGTGCAAATGTCCTTACAGTAAAATGATTTTTTATTCTTCTGGATAGATACCTAGTAATGGGATTGCGGCATCAAATGGCAGGTTTACTTTTAGCTCTTTGAGGATTCTCTTGAGTATTTTCTTAAGAAAATTTAAAAAGCAAAAGAGGAAATTGCAGATTAGCAGGTGTTGAGGGTGTAGTTGAGGTGAGAGCAGGCATGGAAGAAACAACTTTTTTACCCTATTTATTGTTTTCCTTTTCCTCACCACGGAGGAAGAATGCTGTGGTGGTTATTGCAGGGAGACACAAGAGAACTTTTTCCTTTTTGGGGAAAGAAGCACTGAGAAAATGGGGAACACTCAAAATCGGATTGTGTTGTAATGTCTTCTTAACCCTAAGCTGAGGTATAAAGGGCATTTTTAAACAGCAGCTTTGATGCTACAATTCATACGACTGCAGGAGGCTTTTATTGCAGGAATCCAGGACACAAGTTTTGGGGTTAGTTACTTTGCCTTAGATGCCTGGTTTTATCAGCTGTGGCATACTGGACAAGTTGTTTAAGCTATTTTGGTTCAGAGATAGTAAATAATATCTGCCTCAACAGGTTATTATGAGGATGAAGTGAGATCCTCTCAGTAAATAGTATGATAACTGACTCCACTGAGTTCTAAATAGCTGGGAGCTACAGTTATTAGCTGTAATTAGCTATCAAAAGGAAAAAAAAATAATTCTTTACAAATTTAAAGCTAAACATAGGCCAAAATGAAAGTATTTAAGTGAACTTATGGGATATTTTATACCATTATATTTATGTATGTTTTTCAAATTTGGATTTATTTTAAATATAACTCTATAACTGCAATTTGTATGTTTTAGTAAGATTAGGCTAAAATAAGGAAAACATAAAATTATTGTGCAAGCTTCAATTGTCTATAATTAATTATAATTTTTGTATTGAAAAGTCCTCTGCTATGAAAGGCATATATAACCTCACAGGGGAGGACCAGGGTTACACACAGTTTTTCACTTTTCAGCAAGAGATATGTTCACTTTCAGCAACAGATATTTCCAGATCTGTTATTTGGAATATTCTTTCAGCTCTTTTCTAATTGTATAGTGTAGGGTCTTCCAACTCATTCTTTTTTATAGTCTTATGAAGCATAATTTTTTTTTCTATGACCCTCCCAGCTCATTCCCACTAAGTATTAGCTTGGTAGCATGGGGGGTGTTTTTAGGACTAAAATTCCTCACCTCTCTTATATTGTAGCCCCATAACCTCGTAATGTAATGAAGTCCTTTTCTGACCAACAATTTCTCCCTTCAAGATCTCTTTTTTCTTATTTGTATTGCCTTGCCCTTCGTTAACTCATTTATCCCTTATCAAATGGCATTGCCATGACAGAGAATGAAATCATTGTCTTTTAGAAGGTTTTTCATTCAGAGATCATTTATGAAAAATAATGGGAGGAGGTTTAGCCTGACATGAGATTTTGAGAGAATCTAGTTGTACCATTTGAAATTATGGACCACTTCTCCACCCATGTCCCCAACCCCTGAAGCACCTGTGTATATGAGCTGAAAATGCACACATGAAAGGAATCTAGTATGAGGAAATTGAAGGTTAACATTCCTCGGGGGAGAAATAGTGAGCTAGAGATGATAGATGATGTCTTCAGTTGCTTCTTTTTGAGAAGTATCTAGAGCAGCAGTTCTCAAACTGTGGATCATAACTCCTTTGTAACAACGAAAATACATCCTGCATATCAGATATTTACATTACAATTCATAACAGTAGCAAAATTACAGTTACGAAGTAGCAATGAAAGTAATTTATGGTTGGGGGTCACCACAACATGAGGAACTGTATTAAAGGGTCGCGGCTTTAGGAGCCATTAGGAAGGTTGAGAACTACTGATCTAGCACATAAGCTGAGAGGTTTGTTACCATGAAGGAATCTGTAGTATTTGGGTAGGCATATGCTTGGAAGATATGTTCAAAGTCCCCCTAGAATTAGGGCTGTCAGTAGCTTCCTCAGTTCTGTGTTGAAACACGTGTGGATCTAATGAAGGAGAATTATTTGAGCTGTGTAAGGCTGTACAATAAACCATCTCCAAACAGTGGCTTAAAGTAATGACTTTTCTTTTACTCACTTTTTCTGAAATTTGAGCAGAGTTTGGCAGCAATTACTCATTGCAGCTTCACTAGGTAGGTGTTAGCTGGGAAACCCTGAAGCTGGGGGTTAGAATCATATGGTCTTTGTTTTTGCATAGCTAGCAAGTAATACTGGCTGCTTGCTAATATCTTAGCTGCAGCTGCTGATGGAAAACCCTGCCATGGTTTCTACATGTGACTTGTGCTTCCTCACAACATGGTGGCTGTGTTCTAGGTGCCAAGATCCTAAAAGGGAGAGCCAAGGTGATGCTACATCCTTTTTATGATCTAGTCTTGAACACCACATAGACCCACTCTGCCTTATTCTATAATACTTATTCTACAGTTTGTTATAGCTACAGGCCTGCTCAGTTTCAAGGGGACAAAAAGGGGCATCTACTTTCTTTTTATTTCAGACTGATATACAGGCACAAATGTTTATATTATATCATTTTCATTTCTAAGGTAAAGTTCAAGTTATTGTTGAGCCCTTCACCCAGAGGGCATGCCGAACACCCTCACATGGGGCACATCAGATGAGATCCTGCTAATCATCCTCCCTCCATCCCCTCCTCTTCACTAGACTAAACTTGTGTTTTTCTTGTATGTGAGAGTGTAGTTGTTTATATATTATTTTCATATTAGTATTGAGTGCATTGGATACTTTTTTATCCATTCTTGTGTGATTTTATTGAGAAGAAGGGGTTCCGACTCCATCCAGGTAAACACAAAATATGTAAAGTCTCTATCTTTTTATGGCTCTATAGTACTCCATGGCATACACATACCACAGTTTGTTAAACCAGGGAATCTACTTCTTGACGGAGTGACAAAATCCTGGAAGATCTTGTGACATCCAAAGTAAAGCTGTGGTGACTTTAGAGAATACAAGATTTCATAAAAACTTGAAGGCCTACAGAAATTCCTGGTTACATCATGGTTAAGTGGTTTGGGGAAGTGCTCTAAGAAGACATTAGGTATGTAGATTTCTCAAGCAGCATTGACGTACTAGGCTGAGTGGTGAAGTATACTTTGCATAGGAAAGCCAGGTTAAGAAAACAGGAAAGGAATGATGTTAGTCCTTTATCCAGAACCCAAGGAAACCCTCAGTTTTTGAGGCAGTAATTGAGGGCTATTTTCCATGGAAATTTGGGTATCCCTGCTAATACTAGCTTATTTGTGTCACAGGCTGGCAAGGCCTACAGCCATATAACAAGAATACCCAATAATCACTAAACATAACTTTATCAACTACAGTCTTATACCAATGCCTTTGTTTCTTGATATCAGGGAATTGTTTTCTCCCTGTATCCAATTTCAGACTGAATACTTCCTGAAACTGAAAACAAAGTCTGGTAAATCATTTTTGATCAATAATTAATTGTCTTTTTACCTTAATTTTATAGAAATTTATAGATACTCTTTAAAATTTTTTGTTTACACAACTGGTTAATGTTACAACTGCATCCTTGGCTCTTACCAATTTATGTAGACATTAGATTTTCCCCTCAATCTGTTCACTTCCTGGAAGAGATTTCAGAGAAATTTGACTCAATTTCTGTTGGCATGACTCTTGATACAAGTTGAATTTCAAGTGCTTTCATTTTTGCTGAAATCCCCAAACACTGAATCCACTTGATAAGTTTGTTTGATCTTGACTCTTTTTGTCCACCACATATAGGAGAGTCATTGGCAAATTTGGCAGTCAAATTCTATACCCCTACTAACTCTTCTCCCAGTTTCTCGGTCTCCTTCTCGTCAGATACACTGTATTGGACAGTGCCAGAACAAATGCTAGACCCCCGGGTGTCTAATTATGAACTTCACTCTTGGTCACAGCTATTTACTCAGACTTCTGTGGCTTTTCGCAATAACCCTTGGCAGTATTCTGCCCTGTACCTTCTAGCGATTTCTATCCCTTAATAATCTATTATAAAGAAAGTTTCCAGAAAGCTTTTTAAAAAGTCTGAGCAAATTAGACCCACCGGGTCACTTGTATGGTATGCTGTTGTATATCCTCTTTAAGTTCAGGAAAATCTATTAGACTAGAGTCACTATTTTTTTTTTTTTTTGAGTGCTGTTACTTTGGCGCTATAAACTTTGTGTGATACTGACTGTTTTCCCTTAATTAAATTCTCAATTGACTTTCCCAAGAATTAAAACATTAGTTTTATTAAGATATGGTTTCTTAAGTTTTATTTAGGAACTACTATGTTTTTATGATATGTGTTATATCAATGGCAGTTTTCAGGCATATTGATTGCGAGTTTAAGTTGTAATATATATTACATGATCCACCTGACAGAAATTAGTCATAAAAGTAGAAATACATATGTGAATTTATTCCTATGTACCTTCTAGCCTAACTTGGCTGAGGCTTAGCATATTAAAATTTACTAGGAGACAGCAGAGTGGGAAGCCATAGTTATAAACAAATTCTCACCCATTCTTTTGGGGTACCCACAGTTTAAGAGATAAAACTGGGACTAAAACAAGTTATGAGTGATAGTAAAGAGTGGGGTCAGGATATAGTGGAGAAAAGTCCTGAAATTGTTATGCTCTCCACTAAGATGGTGCTCATGTGGCGAGGAAGCAAGAGAGCAGGTCCTAGCCTTGCTGACCATTTGCAGGAGATCCTACAGGCAGAAGAAGAAGGACATCACAGGGCATGGAGGGGAAGGGGGATGCAGGTGGTCGGGAGTTGGGGCCAAGTGTCAGGCTCGGCCCTAGGTCCATGGCTTCTGCCTGTTCAGCTCCTTGCAGCTGCCAGGGCAGCTCAGACTCAGTCTGATGCCGGGTATCCTGCCCCACCCTGGGATAGACTTTAGAGTTCCACAGAGTTCAATTGTATTCCTATACCTAGGCTCTGGTGGCACAATGGATACCTGAGTCACTGGGCTGTCAGATTTGTCCCAAATGCCTCCTTTTCTTTCTTTTTTTTTTTCTAAATATATGTATTTTATTATTCTTCATTACATTATTCCCCCCACCCCCACCCCTCCGTGGTAAGACAGAATTGATTTACAGAAAAGAATACAGAAAACACCAAAGCTCCTGGTAGAGGGAGAGATTTCAAGTGGGGAGAG
>CAUYRH010104941.1:0-74240 GCA_963574655.1 Perodicticus potto
GTAAAATGTGTAGAGTCATGCACATTAACCCAATAGTTTAGAGCAATTTTCTGTCATATGTTAAAATTGCAAATTTTTCTTTTTCATTAAGACTTCAAATAGTTTATGTTTCTTTTTATTAATAGAAAATTTGCTGGAAAACCCAAGTTTACGAGATCATGTAAATGGATTAAAACTGACTGATTGAAAAAAAAAAAAAGAAGTGTCCCTTTCCTGATAATGGCGGGTAGGCCTTAAAACCAGTAACCTCCTAACATGGACCCTAATAAGCAGCCTGAGATTTCCTACACAGATTGGCGGCCCTGGAAACCCAGCCACTTTTCTCACTATCTGTGACCAGAGACATTTAAGGCCCTTGGCACACAAAGTGAGATAACCCAGTGCTTCTCAAACTTCAATGTGCACGCCAGTTACGTTAGGAGCCATTAGAATGCAGATCCAGGCTCGGCGCCCACAGCTCAGTGGTTGTGGTGCCAGCCACATATACTGGGGCTGACGAGTTCAAACCTGGCTTGGGCCTGCTAAACAACAATGACAACTACAACAAAAAAATAGCCAGGCATTGTGGCAGGTGCCTGTAGTCCCAGCAACTTAAGAGGCTGAGGCAAGAGAATCACTTACGCCCAAGAGTTTGAGGTTGCTGTGAGCTGTGATGCCGCGCAGCACTCTACTGAGGGCAACATAGTGAGACTCTGTCTCAAAAAAAAACAAAAGAATGCAGATCCAGCAGGTCTAGGGCAGGGTCCTGAGGTTTTGCATTTCTAACTAGGTGGTGCCCATCTATTGATCCATAGACCATGCTTTGAGTACTAAGGGCCTAGACACCTGGCGGGTGCTGAAAAGCATGAGTTAGAGTGTGATACTGCCAGGGAAATTTGGTACAGAACTGTTCTTGCAGGAGTGGAGTGGTCTGAGACTGGGGCTCAAGCATGCTGTGAGCTCACATTGGCCAATAGGCAAGGGAGAGCTAGAGTGATTATGAGAGAATGGCATGAGGGGATGTGCATAGGACAGGGCGGAGATGGCCTTGTTCACCCTTTCCACCCCATCTCCTCCTTGGACATTCAGGGAAGTGAGATGGGATGAAAGCATGATTCCATGCAGATTACATGCCAGCCCTCCACTAGTTAGCTGTGTGACTGCAGGAAAAGGATATCAGCTTTCAGTCTCAGCTTCCTCTTACGTAAAATAGGGCTAGCACCTGACTCGCCGTGTTGTCATCTCAGTAAAGTGTTCAGCAAAGAGCTAGGCATATAGTACCCACTCAGTGAAAGGTGGCTCTACTTTGCCTGATCCCCACACCTCTTTCCTTTGCTAGCTCTGTCTTCCTCTCTAGAAGTTGGGGCATTTCTGTACAGCTACCTCTCTGCTCTCTAATGCTGCCATCTACTGGTCAAACCTGAGAACTACAGCTCAATGGAAAATGAGCTTGTAGAAGCTTTTATTTTTCTAAGTAAAAAATACAGTATTTGGAATTCTGTAAATTCAAATGCCCTTGAAGTTTTAGCATTCGTAGAAAATGTTGCAAAAAATAGGTTTATAGGTGTCCTATTATTTGTTCTTGATCCTGGTCTACTCAGGAGTTATAACAGAATCCTATAGACTGGGTGGTTTATGAGCAACAGAAATTTCTCACCATTCTGGAGGCTGGAAGTCCAAGATCAAGAAACTGGCAGATTTGGTGTCTGAGTGAGGGCCTGCTTCCTTCTTCATGGATTGCTGTTTTTTTGCTGCATCCTCACATGGCAGAAGGGGTGAGGGAGCTTTCTTGGATCTCTTTTGTAATGGCACTAATCCCATTCATGAGGGCTCCACCCTCATGACTTAAATCACCTCCCAAAGGGCCCACCTCCTAATAGCATTACAACAGTGGTTAGGATTTCAACCTATGACTTTTTTTTTTTCTTTTTGATACAGAGTCTCACTTTGTCACTCTTGGCAGAGTGCTGTGGTGTCTTAGTTCACAGCAAACTCAAACTCTTGGGTTCAAGCAATCCTCTTGCCTTAGCCTCTTGACTAGCTAGGACTATAGGTACTTGTCACAACACCAGCTATTTTTATATATGGGGTCTTGCTGTAGCTCAGGCTGGTCTTGAACTCCTGAGCTCAGGTGACCTACCCACCTTGGCCTCCCAGAGTGCTAGGATTACAGGCATGAGCCACCGTGCCTGATTTTGAGGTGATACAAACATTCAGTCCATAATAGAGTTTGAGGACAAGTTTAAACAGATTGGAAAATAATTTTGGAGGCATCTCAGTGAATAGTGTCTGTGATTCCTGGGTGTCATGGACTCCCTATTCCAAGTTCCCTAGAGGGCATTCACCAAGCTGGTGTAGCCCTTCTAGGTCAGGGTAATGTCTCTAAAGTTTAACTATTCACTAAAGAGGTGTGAGTAATCCTCAGGGTTTTTTTTTTTTTTTTTGTTAGAGACAGTGTTTTACTTTATCACCCTCGGTAGAGTGCCATGGTGTCACAGCTCACAGCAACTTCTAACTCTGGGCTTAGGTGATTCTGTTGCCTCAGCCTCCCGAGTAGCTGGGAATGCAGGCACCTGCCACAACGCCTGGCTATTTTTTGTTGCAGTTTGGCCAGGGCCGGATCGAACCTGCCACCCTCTATATATGGGCCGGTGCCCTACTCACTTAGTCACAGAGGCCGTCCAATCCTCAGTTTTTTAATAGCCCAAGACAAAGGTTCACAAAATACCCATTTGCCCATTAACTTCATAAATTCTTTGTGCAAACTTCACTTTAGGCCCCGAAGTCCCTCCAACTCCACTTTTCTGACTTACTCCCTTACTATATGAGGCTGGGTGGTCCAGATTGGCAGAATGTCTGAAGGATAAGAATTGCAGTGTTTTGAACAACTGTCTTATACCAGGGACAGCTATCCCGTACCAGGGACTCAGCAAAGTATGTTCTCCCTCCCTCCCTCTCTCTCACTTTCTCATGTAGTGAAACTAAGATTAAGAGAGGTTATTTGCTCAAAGTCATTCAGCTAGAAAGTAGTGAGGCCAGGATTTGATCCTAATGTTGTCATCTCTGCCTATGATTCTCCATAGCTTCACCAGGGCCCTCCTGCCTAGTGGGAAGCTGGGAGAAGCTCCAGGAGTGGGAGGATAGGGTCAAGGTGAGACTCTGGCCATCAGATTTTCCCTTCTTAGAGAGGACATACTGGTTCCCTGCCTCTTTCCCCCAGTCCTCATTAGAGACCTTTGTTAAGTCTAGGATTAGATTCTAGGATTTTTTTTTTTTTTTTACATCTTCCACTGTATTTCTTCTAAGGACTCCCAGAAATTAAGCAGTCTGCAAAGCTCCTCTGTGAGTGCACGCACATGCACAGCTCTCATGGGAAAAGATCCTGGATAGAGGCAGAGAAGGCGTTATTATTCCCAGCACCTTAATTCAAAACACTGTGGCAGATGGCTGGGTTCTAACCCTACTTTGGCTTTTTGTTTTCTGGTCCACAGCTTCCTTTTCCTTTTACCTTTCTCTGACCATGGGTGGGCTACCTTCTAAACATCTTGATTGTTGCTCTTTAGAATGACCTGAGGCTTTTTTGATATCACTGATTTCACCCACCTGTGGTCTGGGGAATCTCTCCCTTGACTTTCATAATGTGACTCCTAAGGGAGCATTGATTTCTATATGCTCTTAAACACATATTTGTAGGCAAATACTTTTGATTTCCTGTAAGATAATTCTCTGACCACCTTGTATTCACATTTTGTTTTAAGCATTCCACAGAGGTAAAATCTTCTGCATTTTATAACACCCTGGAAATTAACTAGAACAAGCCCAAAGATCCAAGTTTAAAAATAAGAAAATGAAGACACAGTAAATTAAGTGGTTTTTCCTTGGTTTATGACAGAGAAAAGTTAAACTTTTCATGAGACTTTGGAAACATATTCTTTGCCAACTGAAACATATAGATGTGCCCAAGACAATCCTGAATACCATTCCTGAGAGGGCCTTTTGGGGCATTCCTTCTACCCCAATCTCCTGCTGCAGGTAGATGCCTCTTTGGTTCTCTGGCACAATGGAGGATGCAGAGATCCAGATGGACCTCAGGCCTGGACAGTGAGGTTGGGGTACACCCATAGGTACTTTTGCCCACCTGGCATGTAGCTGAGGAGCATTAGAGAGATTCTCAGCCCTTCAAATATCAGGTCATAGTAGAAATTTCATTATCCCCTACTCCCCTACATCATTTGGGCATTAGGCTTTTTCAGTTTAATAAAGCATGGCTTGTCTAACCTGTAAAGGTCAGTCATCTCACAGGGAGCTTTCCCAGTGGAGCGTATCTGTGCTGATGTTAATGTGAAAAAGGCAGTGCTTTCTGACAGGAATTGACCAACTTGCTAGTAATTGCTAACTTACTAGCTAATGAGGACCAGAAGACAGGTCACTGGGATCTCCTTCATAGCAGAGTTAGCATTCCCATTCTGTCTGGGCAACATTTCATTTGGAGGTCAAGGAGGTGTTCTCTGAGCATAGGTCTCAGAACCAGTGGTCTAAAGTGAGATGGTTTCCAATGTTGAAAGAGGCAGAGGCTCGGCACCTGTGGCTCAACGGGCTAAGGTGCCAGCCATGTACACCTGAGCTGGTGGGTTTGAATCCAGCCCGGGCCCGCCAAACAACAATGACGGCTGCAACCAAAAAACGGCCGGGCGTTGTGGCGGGCGCCTGTAGTCCCAGCTACTTGGGAGGTGGAGGCAGGAGACTCGCCTGAGCCCAGGAGTTGGAGGTGGCTGTGAGCTGTGATGCCATGGCACTCTATCCAGGGTGACAGCTTGAGGCTCTGTCTCAAAAAAAAAAAAAAAAGAAAGAAAGAGGCAGAAAGCTCCCCCAATGGCACCTGGGCACACAGCCTGGTGACTCTACCTACCACCTCTTTGCTACTGCTGCTCACAGAGCCTGCCGTGCCATCTGTGGTCTCTCATTGCCACCTTTTCTCAAATCTGTCACTTCCCATTTTTGAATTTGGACTTGAGGAGATGTGACTGCTAGGGCCAGCTTCTTGTTGAATGATTAGATTTGGGCGCACGTGGCTTTCTTCAAGCATGCTCACCTGGCTTCAGGCTTTCTGTCATCCCATTCCCATTGTCACCAACGGAGGATTTAGGAGAACCAGAGCACCTCCTCCCAAAGACAACAGTGGGCCAAGGCCAGTGGTTCTTCAAAAGTTAAGCATGTCTCCTTCAAAATAGGCAATGAGCTCATCTTCTTGGACCCTCATACAACCCAGACCTTTGTTGACACTGAAGAGAATGGAACGGTTGATGACCAGACTTTCCATTGCCTGCAGCCCCCACAGCGCATGAACATCCTGAACTTGGATCCTTCTGTAGCATTGGTGGGTATCTGAAGATCCACTAGGCCAGGAGATAAGACACCACCCTGTTACACATTGGTTTCCTGGGATTTATCCAAGTTGCTAGGGAGGGTGGCAAGAATATGTCTGCTCACTATCTCCATGAGAAGCAGTGGAGTGTAGTGAGTAAGGAATGGTCCCTGGAGCCATACTGTTCTGATTGGAGTCCCAGCTCTGTCCCTTACTAGATATTGACTTGAGGGAGAGTCACTTAAACTTTTTGAGGCTTACTGCTGGGTACATAACCAAGGAAGGGAATTCAGTATATCAAAAAGATATCTACCCTTCCATGTTATTGCTGCATTATTCACAATAGCCAAGATTTGCCATCAACGTAAGTTGTCCATCATCAGATGAATGGATAAAGACATTTACTGTGGTAGACATATACATAATATACATAATGGAATATTATATAGCCACAAATAGGAACAAAATTCTGCCATTTCCAACATAGTATATGGAACTGGAGAACATTATATTAAATGAAATAAGCTAACGCAGAAAGACAAATCTTGCACATTCTCATTCGTATGTGGGAGCTAAATATTGAAAACAGTTGATCTCGTGGAGCTAGAGATTAGAATGATGGTTAGGAGCGGCTGGGAAGTATAGTATGGATGGGTAATAAAGTGGAGATAGTTAATAGGCACAAAAATATAAATGGATAATTAAATATAATGACCTATATTTGATACCCTAACAAAGTGACTATATTCAGCAATAAATATTTTTTTAATTACTAAAAGTACGTAATTTGAAAATTCCTAACACAAAGAAATGATAAATGCCTGAGGTGATTACCCTGATTCGGCTCATTCCTGTATCAAAATATCACCGGTTCCCACAATAAATTAAAATTTAAATTACATAAATAAATTAAAATTATGAAAATAAAAAAAAAACCAACAAAACTTTTTGAGCCTTAGTCTTCTCATCTCTAAAATGAGGAAAACAATAGTTCCTTCCTTGTAGGGGTATATGGGCTGCAATGTGTGCAAGGCGTTTAGCACAGGGCATGGCACTTTGTATGCCTTCTGTAAATATTAGTTGTTATTAGGAAGATCATCTTTTCTCCCTTTCCTTCTTGTGCTCAAATTATTGCCACACAGGTACAGGGAGTAATGGGACATAGCTAGGGAGGGATAAGGGGCAAGACCTCCTGGATGGATAGTACCCTGTTCCCAGTGCACACAATCCAGAAGTTATAGAAATGTTTTGCCCCAAAAAATATGATTGATATCTACACACACTGAGGCAGCATCTGCCTGTGAAGTACCCAGTAGTTCTGAGGCCTGTCTGCATCCTTTTTCTCCACATTTAATCCAACTTTTACAGTCCCAGTGACGGACCATTCTTTCATCACTGTTGGTGGCTCTAAGGATGGAGAAGGAGACTGTTATCTCTATTCTAATGATTTCCTAAAGGTCCAAGCCACCTTATGAAGTATTGCCTTTACCTAAAAGGACTATTCGGCTTTTATTTGGTGGTTTACTTGAACATTCTTTGTAGAAGCTTATTTATGCACCGAATGTGGTAGCGTTGACCCCCATACTTTGAAGTACTTCCTAGTTGAAATACCTCACAGCATGAGGGGAGAGGGACAGGGAGAAAAAAGGACAGGAAAAAAGGGAAGGGACAGAGAATAAGAGTCAGAGTGAGGATGAGAGTGACAGAGCGCAAATGTGTTTGCCCAAGTGAGGTGATGAGTTAGGAGAGAGAAACCCAGCTAAGTTTCCTCCTTTACCATTGGGAAGGCACATCCAAAGAGAATGGCCCACACCCTGATTCTGGGTGGACAACTCCATCTTGTGATACAAAGGACATTTCTAAATTGTGTTCTTTTGCTTCCTCCCAAGGGATTTTTCTGCAAAGAAGAAAAAGACTTTGATAACTGGTGTAGCCTTGTTCAGAAGGTAAAGTTCTATGTTTTTCTTAGTCTTATAAAATGAACCTAACTCAATTTCATTCCTTTCCAAGATTGTTTTTCATAGTAACATAAACTTAGGCTGATAGGACTCCATTGCAAGAGAAGAAAACTAAGGCAACAAGGAAACCAGCAAACATGGAGACTCGTGCATACCTTTGGGGGAACTGGAGAAAAGCTTTTGTTTGAAATATGCTTAGTATTCAAGTGAGTGAGATTCTTAGGGATGAAACTTATTGAGTCATACGACATATTCAGTTAATATTCTATTTTTAACCCCTAAAATGCCTATTGTATACTTCTCAGCCTAAATTCTTTCTTTCTCTGTTCATAATACTGAGATGGTTAAAGAAACTACTTTTCTATTGGGTGGTCCATTTACAGCTTAATATATTCATTCCATCATGGTGTAGAGGGCTTACCCTTCTGTTACCTGTCTTATTTATGTACAGGCATGCCACCACTTAAAGGAAACACAATTTACAGAAATCTTTGTAAAGTTCTTCCTTTTTGGTATCTGTGTAAAAGGAAAGTATCTCACTGGCTCAGCAAACATTGTATCTGCCTCCCTTATCTTCCATCTCTAACATATGCCAAATATATGGAAACCATTGGGCCATCCTTATTGAAAGGATGAGGGGAAAACAGAGGAGTTCAGATGGTCGCCTCTCACTTAACGATGGTTCAACTTATGAGTTTTCGACTTTACAGTAGTATGAAAGCAAAACACATTCAGTAGAAGTCATACTTTGAATTTCAAATTTTGATCTTTTCACAGGCTAGTAATATGCAATATAATATTCTCTCATGGTGCTAGGCTGCAAGCCACAGCTCCCAGTTAGCCTTGCAACCATCAGGGTAAACAAGCAGTACTCTACAGCACAGCGCTGTGCTGCCAGTGTTTTTTGAACAGTGTCTATGGTGGCTCAGCCCCTGTAGCTCAAGTGGCTAAGGCACCAGCCACATACATCGGAGCTGGTGGGTTCAAACCCAGCCTGGGCCTGCCAAACAACAATGACAACTACAACCAAAAAATAGCCAGGCGTTGTGGTGGGCACCTATAGTCCCAGCTACTTGGGAAACTGAGGCAAGAGAATCACTTAAGCCCAAAAAGAGTTTGAGGTTGCTGTGAACTGTGATGCCATGGCACTCTACTGAGGGCAACAGCTTGAGGCTCTGCCCCCCACCAAAAAAAAAAGTGGTCTGTGGTTTTTGCATCCCATCACGTCTATAGGATGCCTGCTTTCGACTTACACTATTTTCAACTTATGGTGAGTTTATTGGGATTGATCCTGTTGTAAGTCGAGGAGCACCTGTAGGTTAAAGAACCCTGGAAACAGTGACAGGAAACATGATGTTCTACCTGCAAAATGAAAGGATGAGAGAGATGGGGGCCCAGCACCTTTGTAAGAGGAAGGAGGGAAGATTTTTCTTCACAAGTGAGCAGATAATTAACACTAACATCCCTGACTGAATCTGGTACCCTAGTAATAATTCACTGAGGCAGAATAGAGAATTTTCTAAAGGTGATACATTTCAGAATGCAGCAAAACCACATTTAAATCACATTTAAAGGTAGAATGAGAATTCTATGATAAGATATGCGATTTAAATGAGGCTGTATACTGTAAATGTTGGACTATAACTGAAACTATGTCAGTATATACCAAGATTTTCTTAGAGTGGGTTTATTTTAACTGACTGCCATTTCTTTGGAGCCAGTGCTTCAGGACTATTTCAGCCCTCGGATGCATGCATCTAGCACAGGGCCCACGCCTCACAATGGGGTGTGGGCAATGCGGTCTGCCTCATAACATTCTCCCTCCTGTGTCCTTCCTTCCTGGTCAAACAGTATCTAGAACTGGGGATGTCTGGCTCTTCAGGTGGTTCAAGTAGAGGATGGGTGTATTTGCAAGGCCTTTATTTTCACCTGTTAACCACTGTGCTACTGTCTTAGGCAGTGGTTCTCAACCTTCCTAATGCTGCGGCCCTTCAATACAGTTCCTGTGGGTTGTGAGAACCGCTGGTCTTAGGGTTTAGGGTTATAGATTGCCTGTTGGACAGAATGCTATGATTCTGCAGTGTTTATAACTATTCCTGTGTCTCCCCAGGAAATTCTCAAGGAGAACTTAAGGATGTTTGAATTAGTTCAGAAACATCCATCGCACTGGCCTCCCTTTGTACCTCCAGCCAAGCCAGAAGTGACAACCACTGGGGCAGGTAAGCTGTCGCTTGGGGGCTCTCGGCCTCCAGACCCACATGTAGCAATTGTTTTATGAGACAGAAGGAATGTGGCTCACACTTTCTGTGGAAGGTAAAATTTCAACTCAGTTGGACTGATGAAAAAATGGTGCTTCTGATTATTGTAATCTTTTGATGAGCTGATATTTACTAATCTCAAAGAATGATTAAGAAAAAAGGAAATGAACTTACTGCAGAAGTTCTATGCAAAATCAAGATGACAACAACTGCTTTTAGAATTCTTTTTCATGATCTGGTTCAGAATAACAAATTGAGGTTTAGGTGGGTCAAAGGTACCTCGAAGGGCTTACAGAGTCTCGGCCACATCACTGTGATTAGGCTTGTGTAACAAGTCTGGTTATTTTGAGTCTTCATAGAGAATTTCTAATCCTTGACAGTGGTCCCAGTTGTAAGTCTCCTTCAGACAAGTCTTTCTTTATCAAAGTTTTTTTTTTTTTTTTAAAAAGTGTATAGGTTTAACACTGAGTAATGTTATCCATTGACCACTTCAACCCATGTGTCTAACTTTTCTTCTTTCCTATTTCCGTGTTCTGATAGAATTCATTGACTCTACTGAACAACTGGAGGATTTTGACCTGGAGGAAGATTTTGAGATTCTGAGTGTGTAGAATACTGGAACTCAACATGGAGGTCTGTCTTCCATCTGGCATGAACTTATTACATAAAACTTTTCTAGTCAGCAAGTGCCTAATATGCCAACAGCATACAAACTGAATAACAATCATGACTGAGCCAGTCACCACTTACAGCAACAACCTCTTCCCAGAAAGAAAGAAAACAATCATGGAGCCTAAGAGCAGAACAATTAGGAGCAGTCTGTTGCTTCCCAGATTGTCTTACGTGGCTACAACAAGTTTTCAGCTGCTGAAATGAGGAGATGGATATTTGGAAGACAGACAGAAAGTCCCATCTTGCTTCATGCACCAGCAGATGAGAGGTGGTTATACAGTTCTTCTGCACGCTTGAAGTGTGACCTCTTTGGGGTTAAAACTAAGAACCAATTTGTTCTCTTGCTCAATTAAGAAAATAACTGAATTAGGGAGGGAAAGGTTCTTGTTAAATTATTTGAATATGAATTTTAGATAATTACAATTTATATCAAAACATTTATCAAAGAAATGATGTCAAATGTACACTTCTTGATCTCCTTCCTATTTAGGGAAACCTTATTATTTGATGTGTCACTGTCCCTGTTCTTACTGATACTTTTGTCAGATGTCACCCTGTCCTTAAATCAAATCATGATTGCTTGAATCAAGGGTCAGCAAAATTTTTTCTGTAAAGAGCCAGATAAAATATTTTAGGCTTTGCAGGCCATGTGGCCTCTGTCCCAACTTATTCAACTCTGCTGTTGAAGTGCAAAAGCAGCCATAGACAATATGCACGCAAATAAACATGGCTGTGATCCAATAAAACTTTATTTACAGAAAGAGGTGGAGGGCCAGATTTGGCCCGCAGGCTGTAGCTTACCAATCACTGACTTAAATTTTTGATTTTTGTTTGAGAAATTAAAAATAAATTGTATTTGAATTATACTGTTTTGGTTGACAGCCATTATGGAGAAAGAATTACTCATGTATTGAATTACACATTTAATCTGTGGATCAAATACAATTCCATATCATTTCAAGACTAGCAATATACTAAATTTGAAAGCACAAATCCATCAAATTAGCTTTGCTAGGCCAGGTGCCACCGCCTGTAATCCTAGCACTCTGGGAGGCCAAGGAGGATGGACTGCTTGAGCTCAGGAGTTTGAGACCAACCTGAGCAAGAGCAAGACTCCTGACTCTACTAAAAATAGAAAAACTAGCTGGACATGGTGGCACATGCCTAAAGTCCCAGCTACTTGGGAGTCTGAGGAAAGAGGATCTTTTGAGCCCAAGAGTTTGAGGTTGCTGTGAGCTATAAGAATGCCACAGCACCCTACCCAGGGCAACAGAGTGAGACTTGGTCTCAAACAAACAAACAAATAAACAAAAAAGAAATTAGCTTTGCTAACCACTCTCCTGTAAGGATGCACCTCAAGTCCCAACCATATCTTCCCTTCTTCTTTCCCTTGCCTTCTTAACTTTTCATTCCACTCCCATCCTTAATCAATTCCTGAGGAAGGCTAGCAATTGGGATTTGAAAGCTAGCACCAACCTATTCACTTGTTTCCTGAGATTCCATGTTTTACTTTTTTTCTTCTAGTAGGTAATATATTCTAGTGGTTCAAAATTCAAAATATGTAAAATGGTATTCACTGAAATGTCTCTTCCTCTCATAGGTTAGTTCCTATCCCTGAAAGCTTCCAATGTTATTCATTTCTCATGTATATTTTGTGCATATATAAATATATGCATGCTTACAACATATAGATGGCTCAAATTCGGTTTTGATGACTTTAACAAACATTTTTCTACTTTTTATTTATTTGTAAATGATCCCAAGGCCACAGAAGTAAGGAAAACTCCTTTCTTGAACCTTAGCACGTGACGGGGATAAAAACAGGTGTAGGCTTATCTTGATGCTGTGGGCTTGTTGACCCTTAGGGGACTCTTTCAGCCGTTTGACTTTGATCATCATTTACTTCTTTCCTGCCTCAGTGTTTCGTTATAGAGTTCTACTTGCAGTACTAGGAACCCAGGCTCTTAGGGGGATTCATAAATTGTGAGATGGACATTAGAAAAGTTTTCATCAAAGAATGTCAAGAGTCAAATGTTCATATTTCATTTATTTGTTTATTTATTTTGCTATATACAAAGCTGTCACCATGGTTATTACTTAGCTAGGAGATGAAGATAATCACTCAGATTACACTGATTTATACTTTGTCTGTATTGGCACAGTTTATATAATACTTAAGGATACAGAATCACCTGGAAGGAACTGCCTCATGTCAACACAGCTAAGTGTGTTAGGGAGTCGGTAAAGAAAATGTCTAAAACAAATCCCTCCACAAACAGAATACAATGCACTTTATAGCCAACTTAGGCTTGCTTTAGGTCTGCTGACTGCTCAAGGGAGGAGTGTGCTAAATTTTTTATGAGGTTTTAAAAACATGTTAAAAGAGTTTAATAGGCTACCTGTGAAAAAGCAGTTGATGGCCATTTTAACAGAAAGTCTCTAACAGCGTCAGAATGCAAATGAACTAACACACTGCAGCTTCAGTTTGCCACATTGCACACATCTGGATGGCATTTGGGATAAACAGGGCCTTCAGAGAAATAGGGACACGGGATTTACCTTTTTGTTCCTGGAGTCAAAAGCAGAATTCACACCTCCCTCCCCATCCTCCCCTCTCTCCCCTCCCTCTCCCTCTTCTTACCCACCTGTCCCTCCTGGCCAGGGAAGAAGGCCCCTGGTTCTCATTTCCTTTGATGGGCTTGGCTACATTGGTTGCATTTTCTGCTGTAATGTGGACAAGGCCAAGTCCTCTGTTTCTGGCTGGGGAGGGAGCCGGCAAGGAGGAAGTGATTTGTCTAGGTCCAGGTGATGTCAGTTAGGTCCTCTCAGCTATTGGACTTGAAACCTCCCTAAACGATGTGGAGTCCAGTCTTGCTCACTCTGGAAAGAGTCAAAGCTCACTCTGGGCTCCTGGCTAGCACCTCCTCTCAGTTCTGTTGCCTATCTAGACGTAGTAGGCCCCCTTGGTTAATGAGGGCTTGCCCTATGCAGACTTGAGCCATCCATGAATTTTCAGCAAGAGGTTTTTCTTTCTTTCTTTCTTTTTTTTTTATGTGGAAACACTGGGTTTTGGTTTAAGCAAATAATGTGTGGTGATCTCTGGACATGAAGAAATGACTTACTAGCAATTATGAAGAGCTTTCTGACCGAGACAGGAATGCTAGAAGTCTAAGAAAGTAGAGGCCCAGCAAATCCTTCTGAGGTAGCCACAAATAGTCATATAAACATCCGAATCAAATGGTAGCACCAGGTTGACTGACATGGGCCAGCGGATCTGAGCAGGGTGGGCTCATCTACTGGGCCTGAGGGTTGGGGTGACCAGGGTCCAGTAGTCCAGCCCGAATGAGACTCCATTGTACAACTTGACAGATAGGCAAAAGGGCTCCGGTCTTCCTTCTTCAGACCATTCCGGTGTGTGAGGTGACTGTTGTGAGGGGGCGGGGAGGGTAAGGGGCAGAGTGGCAGGTGCTGCCCTACAGGCTTTTCATACACACCTGACAGCGGCTGACACGGGTGTGGAGCTGCCCAGCTTTCAGCGTTTCAGACACAGGCTCCTCCCCAAACTGCTGCCTCTCCTCCACTGTTGTCAGCCAGAAACTGTACTTGTTGGCAAAGTAGTGGCAGGTGCCACGGGCACCACTGCACTCGATGAAAGGAGTGGCCCGGAAGTCCTCCAGGCAGGAGCCAGGTGAGACCAAGGACTGGCCCCCGCCCTCGGCACCAGCAGCAGTGTGCTGAAACAGACAGGTGAGTATGTGAGCTGCGCCCGCCAGGGGTTGGCACGGGGAGGTGATGGGTACTCTGCGCCCACCAGAGGTTGGCATGGGGAAGTGATGGGTGCTCTGCAGCTACAGGAGGGCACGCGAGCTCTGTTCCCAAGCCCTAGGCCCTTGGCTCGGCTCCAGCTTCAAGCAAGCATACCACGTGCTGTGTTTCAGGGCCAGGTGCTGCTCATCCTCCCTCAGGGCTGAAAGTGTCCCCTCCAAGCTCCCTAGCACCCCCCTAATCCATCATGCAAGGGCAATGACCACATCTCAACCAGCATTTGCCAAACTGCTGCTGTCCCACGGAGTTGAGAGGTGTTTTAGGCGCTCCCTCCCCAATTTCCCCAGACAAATGAATCTGAGAAAGGCTGAATTAAGGAACATTCAGTAGGTTTTTGGAATTATAGTTCTCAGAGGTCTCTGTCTACTGTGCATGGTACTCTAAGAAAGGAAAGGGCATGCAATATTCCACACACTGGTTCCACCATGGTGCCCTGCCCCTAGCACATCTACCACTAGCTCTTATTCTGAAGTTACCTGTATTACAACTACTTATATTTTTAATCTGTGCCATATCCTTTAGGGTGAAATGTGGCGTTCACTACCTGCTGAGTAAACGTGGGCCTCGTTGGCCTATGCATTGTGGCCATTGCTTCAGAGGGCTCCCTCAGGGTTCAGTTATAGGGCCTCTAGTCTCTAGTGACTGTGCTCACAGACGGCAGCCCCTGTCTCTCCACAGCACCCTCCCTTCACCTTCACTGGGTTATCTGGACCACAGGGGGTGGGGAAGATGCCTGATACACACCGAAGTCAGCAAATGGCCAAGGGAATGAATGCCAAGTTGGACACACAGGGACCCGTTCCTTGGCAGAAGTTTGAGGGGAGAATCTCCATGTGACCTTTCAAGTGGCCTTTCCTGATAACCGAAGCATGGGTTTTCTCCATTTTTTGACCCCCAGAATCAAAAAACTCTCTAAAACACATGACACATGTTCCTGCTTTACTAAACAGACATGGTATATTTTAAACTTTGCAGATGACTCTAGGCTTGTCATTGTGAACGTCAGCTTCTGTGTGAGGCAAATATGCAAGAGCCCCATGCCAAGGGGTGCAGCTTGCAGAACGGTTGGATCTCCTTTCAATTATTTTCTTCCTCTTTCCTCCTTTTTAGCAGGCAGTCTCACTGCTTCAGGATGCCTAACTAGGTAGCCCAAATTCTCACCCTGACATATTTTCAGGAAAAAATATTCTAGTATGTTAGAATTATGTGTAAAGTAAGAGTAAGGAGATTCTGAATAAGGGCTAAGAGCTCTCCCATGACCAAAACACATGAGATTTGGTACACAGCCTTTGTACCATTTCTTATAGAAGCTCAGGGGTCTTTTCTCCTTATTTCCTGGTCTGGGTTGTGGAAAGAACAGAATGGTAAGCGAGGTGATTCTAAACGACATTGGGATAAGCTGCCTAGAGCATAAAGACAGAGCATAACAAGGAAGTGCCTTTCCCCAGGTAGGCACACTCATGTGAGGGAGCCTGCAGCTTTGGAAATTCTTCAAAGACTCTGTCACTATCTCACCCCTGGCAATTCAGCAGAGGCACTCTGGTGAGACAGGGTACTTCAAAGGATGCCATACTGGTTTTCCCTGGGAGTTTTCCTGGTCCTGAACCTGACCTTTCATTTGATGAAATGGCCTCAGGCCTTCACAGGCTATCATGTGAGGGACTTGAGGCCTCCTTGGGTTACAAGCTGGCCACTGCCTTTCCACTGAAATGGCAAGGCAGCAAAAGCCAGCCAGGATGTACAACAAGGGTGTGTTTTCATCTCAGTCTTTTAGGAGGAGAGGTCAGGGGCCAGAAGGGTCTCGGAGGGTGGGAAGAAGCGGGAGCACCATGACCAGCCTTACCAGAGAGGGTATGTCCTGGTCCTGAGGGGGGACAGCCTCTCGGTCACTGTCCTCCCAGATCATAGTGTGTTTTGTCCTTCCCTTGTGTGGCATAATTGAAGCAGGCCCAGAGGTGGTAGGACCTTGGCCTGTCACTCATACATATTCTCACCCCAAACCCCTAGGTGCAAACAACTGTCTTCCCTCACACTCGTAACTACCTGTCATTCACACAGAACTGGGTTCTCTGGTGTTTAGCCAAGCCTAGGCCAACCATTTCCCTTCCTTTCAAACTCCGTGCTTTCTACCTGGTATCACTGGAGCCCAGAGAACCAGTCCAAGGGGCCCTCCCGGAGCTCCCCACCCTCTTCCTCTACACCGGGGAGGGAATAGTGCAGGGCCTTACCATGAGGAAAGAGTACCCGATCCAGAGGCTGCGCCAGCCCCGGGGGCACTGTGGGATGGTGATGTCCTGGCTGTGCACGGCAATGGCTTGCGAGGGCGCTTCACACACAGAGCAGCGGCTGATGTACTGGGGTATCTGGGTCTGGCCGACGGGCATCATGGGGATGGGGGCAGTGGTGGAGAGCCAGTAAGATTTATCGTTGCGCCTGGCATAGTGGCACACTTCGTTGATGTTGCAGTAGATGAAGGGCATGGTGCTGAAGCGGGGTAAGCAGGAGCCAGCAAATCCTGGAAGGGGAGATGGTGGGCAAGGACAGGTAAGGTCCAGCTGAGCGGCAGGGCACTGGGACTCCACTAGATGGTGGTGTGAGTTTACATACAACCGCTTGTACCACACCAGGGCGCCCCTCTCCTTCAAGCCTGTCACATTGCACATACCAAGTAGTTATGTTGATCAAATCCTATTTTAAATGCACCAGGGGAGTATGATAATGACAAGAATCTTTTTATAAACTTGAATAATTACTCCCTAATTAATTTGCTTTGTAAAACCAGCATTTAATAGGCTGAGTCTGCCTTTAAGAGTTAGCAGAACTGCAGACAATACAATTAATTCTTGGGTAATCATCATCGCCCAGCGGGTCGTATTATTACTACCACTACTAATCACCAACATTTAATGGATGCTTAAATGCCAAACATTGTTCTAAGCATTTTACATCAGGTGATTCATGTACTACTTATACCAGCCTATGTGATGACAGGTATTAGAACAACTTTATTTGATCCATTAAGGAGGAAGTGGAAGCTTAGAGAGGCTGAATAATTTGCCCAGGGTACATGGCTAGTAAGTGGTAGAGTCAGGATTGAACCCAGATCCGCCTGACTCTAGCTGGTGCTTGTAACTCATGCTCCCAAGGGCTGGGAGAAGAGAGGTTGGCTTTGGTTCTTGGGATAGGGCTGGCTGTCAGAGCTGGTACCTACCCAGGTCCTGGTTGTGGGCTTTCTCCTGCCCCTCCACGAACAGCAGGCTGTAACCCACCCACAGCTGGTTCATTCCGACGGGGCACAGAGGGACCTGTTCTGACTGGCTGTGCTTCACCAATGTGTAGCCCACTCTCACACCCTGCCCAGGCATCCCGGGCCTCCCAAAGGGGCCTTGCTGCCCTGGAGCTCCTGAGAGGGAGAGAACAGAAAAGGTGAGTGTGGTGCAGCTAATGGTAACATCAGCCACCCGCTTTGTGCCATGCATCATGCAAGGCATGTTATGTAGATGTGCTATCTCACTCAATCCTCATGATGACCCTGGGAGATGGTACTATTGTCACCCCAATTTGTAGATGAAGAAACTGAGGCTCAGAAGTCCCACAGTGAACAAGTGGTAGAGCTACAACTCCAACAGGAATGTATTCAGTTAGAGTCCCCATTAAAAAAAAAAATATATATTATCTGGCGTCCCTCTCACCGCCACCTAGACTTGGGTTCTCTGAGTAGGGATGAGGAAGTGGAGCAGGATGCTTCTTGGGCCCAGCCTTGCAGGTCCCCATAGGTGATAACTAAGTAGCTGCTTAATCAGAGGCACTGAAGGCAGAGTTAGGATTAGTTGGGCAAAATCTCACCCTGCTCTCTTGCCTGTGGCAGACAGAGCTAATCAACTTCAACACTGTCCTACCGAGTCTCAGAATGGGTTTGCACTCAGGACAAGTTGTTTGCCATCCCATATGGACAGCCACACCTTATGTCAAATGTCATCCCTTAAAACTATCCCCTCCTGGCTCAGCGCCCATAGCACAGTGGTTACAGCACCAGCCACATACACCTAGGATAGTGGGTTTGAACCTGGCCCGGGGGCTTGGCGCCTGTGGCTCAATGGGCTAAGGCGCCGGCCACGTACACCTGAGCTGGCAGGTTCGAATCCAGCCCAGGCCCGCCCAACAACGACAGCTGCAACCAAAAAATGGCCGGGCGTTGTGGCGGGCGCCTGTAGTCCCAGCTATTTGGGAGGTGGAGGCAAGAGACTCGCTTGAGCCCAGAAATTGGAGGTTGCTGTGAGCTGTGATGCCACAGCACTCTATTCAGGGTGACAGCTTGAGGCTCTGTCTCAAAACAAACAAACAAACAAACAAACAAACAGAACCTGGCCCGGGCCAGTTAAACAACAAAGACAACTACAACAAAAAATAGCCTGGCACTGTGATGGGCACCTGTAGTCCCTGCTACTTGGGAGGCTGAGGCAAGAGAATCGCTTAAGCCAACAGTTTGAAGTTGCTGTGAGCAGTGACGTTACAGCACTCTACTGAGGGCGACATAGTGAGACTCTGTCTCAAAAAAAACAAAAAAACCCCCCAAAAACTATCCCCTCCCATGCATGCCAGAATCCCTAGGGAGAAAAGGGGAGGTGAAAGGCTGTACAGTGTAGAGTTAGAGCTCTTAGGAGATGGGAGAGATCCAGGAAAAGATCTGGAACAGTCCTTTGCCTTCGGGAATGGAGGGCATCCCTTCACAGGCTTGCAGTGTGTGGGGGAGTGAACAGACTAGAGTCCAGCTTTTAAGCCTCCTAGTAATGTCAAGGTCTATTGGTTTCAAATTTGCATTTTTTTTTACTCTTCCTCTAGCCTCAAACCCTCACAGAAGCCCTTTGCCCCCTAATGTGACATCACCAGACCTTCAAATCCTGGAGGGCCTTGTAGTCCAGGGACACCAGGATCGCCGAGAGCCCCAGGCAGGCCAGGGCGCCCGCTGGGACCATCTTTGCCTGGGATGCCAGGTAAACCTTTGGGGCCTGCAGGAGAGAAAGTCCACAGCGGGTGCTCAATGTCCTGAGGGTCCTGAGATGCCTTGGGGAAAAGGGAGCTGTGCGTCATACCCAAAACCCACCAGAAGAGGGTGCATTGGCTGTCATGGTGGTGTGCACACCGAGCACCAGGGCTGCAGCCTGCCTGGGCTAGTCCTCAGTTCCCAGGGGCCTTTCTGAGCCCCTTCACACCCACTTTCTCCTCCCTCCCTCCCATCCTCCAGCAATGCTGGGAAGTACTAGGGGAAACTGCTGGTGTCTCGTATCAAGAATGAGGACACTGAGACACAGAGCGACTGCTAACTTACTCCACTTGTGGCAAAACTGGGATTAGAAGCTTCATTTCCTGCCCCCAGACCTGGGCTTTCCCCAGTGCTTAGTGTGGCCATTTATCCACATTCCTCCTCTCTCCACAGCACTTTAGAGGGGGAGGAGCAGTCCAGAGTAGAGGCCCTGTCCTGCCCACAGTCTCTAAAGTCTCCTCACCTTGTAAGCCTACAGGGCCTTGAACCCCAGGGTCCCCTGGGAGGCCCGGGATGCCATCAAAGCCTGGTAGCCCCAAGGGTCCAGGAGGAACCTGGATGGCTTCTGCAATTGGTGTTTTTCCAGGAGCACCTCGGGGGCCAGAAAAGCCTGTGGGCATGTGGGGAAAATGGGAATGTCAGGCTGAGTCAGTAGAGGCAATGGTGGGGCCCTGGAAACCATCCTTTCTGTCTTATAATCACCAACTTCCAGCCCTTTCTGTTTGTCCCCAAGGTTCCCAGTAGATCCCTCCAGGATGGCTCTCTCTGCCCAATGCCTATCCATATCCCCAGTGGCTTGATAGCTTTTTGAGGGTAGCAAATAGGTGGGCTTAGCCTTTGCTCAGGGCTAGGGTGGTTGGTTTACTCACTCTCTGGTTAAAACGTAGTGCTAAGGAGGCCAAGAAGATGCGTCCAACTCTAGAGGTTCAGTGGGCATCATAGCCTAGGAGCCTGACCCCAGTCAGCTGCTTTACTAATAGTACAATTTGCTTGCTAAGTCATTGAACAGGTATTTCTCGAGTGCTTACTATTTACCTTACTATGGTCCTGTAGATCAGGGGACAGTGCAGTGAATAAGACAGACCCTTATGAAGATTATGATAAAGATGAACAATGCTTAAATACCATTCATCTTAGTGCAATTGGTGAGAAGTGCTATGGAGGGAAAAAATAGTGCAGTGACAATGGGATGGAGAAGGTGGTGACATGGGTTGGAGGAGAAATCAGTGGCTTTTCACATAAGCAGTGACATTTAAACTGAGACCATTAAAACATTACAAGAAATTAGTCATTTGAAGAGGGGCAAGTGCACTATAGGAAGTAGAGCTGGCATGTGCAAAGGCCCTGTGGTAGGCTAGGACTTGGTGTTTTGAGATAACTGAGAGACTGGGATGGCAGGAGTACAGTGAGCAGTAAGGGGAAAGGCTGCCAATAGGGATGAAGACGGAAGTGTCACAAAGGGCTTTGGGGGCCACAGTTTATTCCTATGCCATGGGAAAACACGGGATGATGTTGTTCTAAGATTTCTCTGGCCTCTGTGTGGAAAAATGATTGTTGGGGTGGGGGAGGAAGGGTGCTGCATGAGGAATGTGAGAATGGTGGTGGAGCTGATGCGAGGTGAGCAGATGCAAGGCACATTTAGGAGGGACGACCCTCAGGCCTTGCTATGATTGCCTGTGAGTGGGGTTGGAGGCAGTAAAGGATGGGAAGGATGGTTCTTCATTTCTGGATTGAGCAGATGGGTGGGTGGATGATCTGAGTACAAAATTGAAGCCCCATTAGTGAAGAAGTAAAGGAGAGAGAGGAGGGCAGTGGCAGGATCCTTGGTGGCAGCTGTGACCTTCAGTCTTGGGAGCTGATGGTGGCTGAAGTATTCCCAAAGTGCAGGATCTACCTCCCTGGAGGAGCTCGATCCAGCTGCTCCGGGCGTCCAGGCTTCCTTGGCGTGGTGAGCCATGACTCCTGAAGGAACTTAACCCCTAGGCCCCTCCCTCAAGTGCAGGATCAGCCCAGTGCATGCTTGAGGCTCACCTCTTGGTCCTGCCTTCCCCTTTATCCCAGGAAATCCTGGGTCTCCAGGTGGCCCAACCTTGCCTGGTGTCCCCATGAAGCCAGGCTCTCCTCTCATGCCTGGCAAAGTCCAAAGGAAGCAAGTTAGGCCCTGGCCTGGTAGGGGTGTGAGGGAAGAGACTAGGCAGGGGTGAGGTAGGGAAGTGCATCATCCACAGGATGGCTGGAAGGGGCCATCTCTGACTGTGGAGTGGGGAAGGGCCTAGAAGGGCCTAGAAGCCAGCCAAGCAGCCATACCTTTCAGTCCTAGCTCTCCAGGGGGGCCAGAGAAACCTGGAATTCCTTGGTCTCCCTTGGGTCCTGGAGGACCAGGAATTCCAGGGAAGCCAGGGTCTCCGGGGTCACCTTGATCTGAGGATGGCCCAGGAGGACCTCGGGGCCCAGGGGGGCCTGAGCGGCCTAAAGATAAGATCGGAAGAGGGATGAGGAGCTGGTGGGCAGGAAGTGGCCACTGCTGAAGGCCTAGGGCTAGGCACTGGGAGGAAGCCAAAGCCCCTTCCTAGGACTGAGCGTTTCCTCACTGTGGGGTCCCAGTGCTGACACTTTCCCAAACCTTTTAGCCAATTGCAGCTAATTCTAGTCCCCTGTGTCCTGGCTGGGGGTAATGATGTGCACCCACGCAGGCCCAAGCATGCTCAGCAACAGGGACTGGGCTTCACTGTAGACAGGGCCTCCCCGAACACCAGGTCAAAGGTGGTGACCAGTCCTCCTTGGGGCTTCCTGTCTTTACCTCGTTCTCCATCTAGGCCTGGTCGCCCAGGGTCACCAGGTTGCCCTGCTATGACTGAGGGCAAGGAGATTCCTGGGGCACCCGGGAGACCAGCAGGGCCTTGGAGACCTGGGAAACCTGCAAAGAATAAATAAAAGGGGCTAGATGGGCCCAGGAGAGGGCCAGGCTCTCTCAGAGAACATGGACATTCACACAGAGAAAATGGAAGTAGTCAGGTAGCAGCCAGACCAGAGAATACCAGCAGAGGGCTCTTCTCCCCTCACCTACCTTCCCAGCAAGCAGACAAAAAAAACATAAAGGACTGGGCTCAGAGACTCCCTCTTTCCAGCTGGAGCTGCATTTTATTGGCATAGAGATGTAGAAAGTTCTAGCCCCCCAACTTTACTGCTAATGGAAATACTTCAGGGCGATTTCCCCCAAATCAGAAAGAAAAGACAGGATTGAACATCCAGAAATTAAGTTTCCCAAGTGTTTTTAAACCTACTGGCCCTGTCAATCAACATTTTGTGAGTTAGCCAGTATGTCTGAAGTTGCATGAGGGTTACAGAGGCAGCTTACAACAGATGCTGCAGATCAGAATGGAGGGGGCAAGAATGCTGTGCTTTCCCAAGTCTTTTGGGGCTTTCTTCTGGGGTGTCTAGGCAAACTGGAAAACGATCTTTTATAGCAGTGATTTTCAACCAGTGTGCCTTGAGAGCATCTTAGGTTTACTGCAAAAAGTTTTAAAGATCATTAATTAAATTATTTTCAAAAGAAGTTCAAAAGTTCAAAGCATAGTAAGTATATTCTTTTTTTTTTTTTTTTTGAGACATAATCTCACTTTGTCGCCCTCAATAGAATTGCCATGGCCTCACAGTTCACAGCAATCTCCAACTCTTGGGCTTAAGCGATTCTCTTGCCTCTGCCTCCCGAGTAGCTGGGCCTACAGGCGCTGGCCACAACGCCCAGCTGCTTTTGTTGCAGTTGCCACTGCTGTTTTAGCTGGCTGGGGCTGGGTTCAATCCTGTCACCCTGGATATATGGGGCAGCCGCCCTACCCACTGAGCCACAGGCGCTGCCCAGTATATTCTTTTTACTCTTTTTTTGATCGACACAATTTGAATGTGCCAAGGAAGTTTAACTATAGGTTCAAGTGTGCCATGAAATAAAAAAGGTTGAAAAACACTATTTTATAGGCAATTTGTGCTGTTAGCCAAATAATTGCTTAATTGCCTACAGAACAAATTTGTACTAAATCCCTCCCATTTTTGGCCAAAGAGAACAGTCATCTGTTAGAATAGATACAGAATATTCATTTGCTCAAATTTTAATACTGCTTGACTGGAATACTGTTTGTGGAGTGAATTCTATTATATGTTCAAAACCCAAACTTTTATCTGATTACAAAAGATTTAACATTCACATGTTACATCACATTTTTTTTTTTTTTTTAGTGTAACAAAGAGAGATTTCATTTAGGAAGAACAGAGAGAAAATTTAGATCAAGTCCAAAGAGTTGGACGTGGGTCCCTCTCACGGAGGAAAAAAGGTAAGAGAGACAGAGATTCAAAGGCTGGCAAGGATATAAAAGTCCTGTTTGAAATTGGTTGCGAGTCTTTCATTGGCCTCTCTGTGCCTCTAGGCAGTATTGCCATTTCCCATTGGTCATGGATTGTCTCTTTCTATTGGTCATTGGTTACCTAGGTTCCCTCATACGCACATTCTTACTGGGCCCTCCCGTCCTCCTGGTTTAGCAGGCCCGGTTTCCCCTCCCTGCTTTGAAGCTCCTTTCTTTTGCGTCTCTTCTTATTCTCCCCTGAGGAGATAATGGTCCTGAAATCTTGAAGGGAAAATGGACTACAACTATTCTTAGCTACTTCTGGCTGTAAAAAAGGGACGTTGGCCTACCTAGCAGGGACCCTGCTCAGGTTCCCTACTCTACAGGGATTTCGGGAATCCCAAGTTTCTGGCCATTTGGTCAATAGGTTCTATCAGTAGCATGTCACATAATCTTGATGGGAAAACATATCAAAACTATATATACAAATGAAGAAGTTCATATTATACATGCAGCATGAAAGAATTATATTTATTTGGCATATTCTGGAAGATACTCGAGTAAAGACAAATAGATTCAAACTGGTTGATAAACTGTTCTGGTGATCGAAATTCTTTTTTTTTTTGTTGGTGACAAAAAAGTCTAAAAATGTTAATGTTGAATTTCTCACATGAATCTGAAAATATGGCAAATCTGTGAAAACTTATAAAAAGGAAGATGGTAGATTAGTTAGTTTGCGTGTTTTTGAAATAGATAATAGATTGAATCTAGAGATGGAAAACATAAATTTGGAGGAAAAAACTCTCAATCATTTTAGGTTTGAGAAATTGAAAAAGAAACGATGAAATGAAAAACTAGATCCAAAGCCACATGGTGTTATTTGCGGCATTATCAGTTATGTCTTGAAAAGTCTTTGAAATGTTTTCCTTTTTCTCCCAGGTGAAAATCTGAAAATAAAGATATATTGTATATATTTTTCCCTGAAAATATAGCTTTCAGCCTATATATGTGTATATATATTTACACATATATATTTACACTTATATATTTAAGCTGAAATGATGCAACACTAATAAATAAAATGCCACATATCCACATATAATAGAGTAGGTGTGGGCAGCACACAGATGATAAAAGTTTCTATGGCAGTTTTTGTAAGCCTCGTCCTCCCTTTGTTTCTTGATTTTATAATTATAGCAGTAAGTGAGTATTATCAAATCTGAACAAAGGCATTATTGACCTCGTGTAGTGCTAAAAACTCATGTATTTCTTTGATTAAGAATAAAACCCTTTAAATGAGCAATGAAAATGCAAAATAGTCTATTTTCCTAACTCATTTCAGTGTCAAAGTCTTAAAAAAGTAAATATACAAGTCTGAGTGGTGGCTTGTGCCTGTGTCCCAGTACTCTGGGAGGTCAAGGAAGGAGGATCACTTGAGCCCAGGAGTTTGAGGCTGCAATGAGCTATGATAGCACCACTTCAGTCTAACCTGGGCAACAGAGCAAGACTCTGTCTCTAAACAAACTAAATAACTATAAAAATGTAGTATCTAAGTATTTAGTGGAAATACAAAATGGATTGTGTAATTGAAAGTTGTGTAGATAAAGGTAAGGAGAAAGATCCTATGAAATCTTCTTAGGGGTATACTTTCATTTTGCACTGACTTCCCTTATCAAATCTAAGATAAGCTCCTATGAGGGGGTAATATGGCAAAGAAACTGTTTTAATTAGAGATTGAGGGGATACAACAGAATATTTACAGTAATATATAAAGGATAATCCAAATACAATAAACACCTGTGTTTCAACCACCCAATTTAAGAAAAGGAAGATAGTGCTGTCTTTAAATTTCCTGCATGTCCTCCACAGTTTCAACCCCTTTTCCTTGCTCTCAGAGGCAACCACTCCTGAATTTGGGGTTCATCAGCCCCTTCCTTTTCATCATAGTTTGATCATTGTATATTTGTACCCCTAAACAATACATTGGTTGTTTTTGCTTATTTTTAAATATTTATCAATGGAAGCATACCAACTGTGTTCCTTTGTGACATGGTTTATGTGCTCAGCGTTGCTTCTGGAACGTAACCATCTTGACATGTAATATTTATTCCATTTGTAACTGGGACTTTATTACCTCACATACTAAAGGAAATGAATGATTTAATGACCAGTCAAGGTTTGAAAACCAAAGGAAATGCCCTTATTCTTCTCTCTAGTCCCCTATTCTCTATGTCTTAATGAAAAAAGCCAAAGTCTCTCTGCAGGTTGGGACCCTGCTTCGAGCCTTTCCTCTGAGGAAGCTGCTGGCTTTCAGAAAAAGACAAGTTGGTCCAGACCAAAGCAAAGAGTAAACAGAGATTGCAGCAGATGCACCAATTCAAAATACAGCAGGAAGGAATTAATGCATGAATATAGTTCCTGGGAAACATACTCACATGATACAAACATGCACAGAAATAAAAGTGTGAGGAGAAATAGAACATTTTGTGAACATGATTTCCACAGGCGACAGGCAGTAACATCATAGCCAACATTTTTTGAGCGTCTACTATGTACCAAGCCCTGAGATTTTATATACGTTACTTTATTCCTCAGTGATTTCCTCAAAACACCTATGAGGTAGGTTCTGTTATTATGCCCATTTTGTAGAAAAGACAAACTAAGGGTTCATTTGAGATTGGGAGATAAGTAACTTCCTTGTTCAAAGTCATGTAGCTAGTGAGAAGGAGAGCTGGAATTTGCATCCAGCCGGACTGACTTCAGAGCCCATACTCTTAACCAGGGGTCTTCAAACTACGGCCCGTGGGCCACATGCTTCTATGTGAACTGTATTTGTTCCCGTTTTGTTTTTTACTTCAAAATGAGATATGTGCAGTGTGCATAGGAATTTGTTCATAGTTTTTTTCTTTTTTTTAAAAAAAACTATAGTCTGGCCCTCCGACGGTCTGAGGAACAGTGAATTGGCCCCCTGTTTAAAAAGTTTGAGGACGCCTGCTCTTAACCATGATGCTACACTGAATTCATTTCTTGGTTTACATTGAGGGGGATAGATCTTCAGAACATTCTTAGGAAAAGTTGAAGAATAAGAATCCATTCTCAATTTTTGAGAGGCGGGAAAATGGAGGCTCAGAAAGAAACTTCAGGCCATGTGAGGAGTTGGGGGCAGAGATTAGGGTAGAACCCGCTCTCCAGTAAATCCAACAAATCCTAACTGAGAGCACACTGTGGTCCTGTCCAGGGGAAACATTGATTTTTTTTTTACTTTCAGGCTCTTTCCAGCAATCACACTGTTTTATCAGGGCCACAGGAGTATCTTGGAGGATAGAGGGGACTTGGGAAATTGCTTCCTGACACAGCAGTCATTTCCACTGGGTTCTGAGACCCCCAGCAATGTGAAGACATGCAATGCTCAAGCCTGTGAGCTCCAATGGCCCTGGTGAACCTCAGACCTGGTTTCCACAAGACCTGACTTGGGCTCACTTACCTCGACCACCTTTTTGACCCTTTAGACCCGGCTTCCCTGGATTTCCGATAGCAATTCCTGTGGACCCTTTGTCCCCCTTGGGTCCAGGCACACCAGCAGACCCAGGCACTCCAGTGATACTAGCTCCTGGAAGGAGATGCGGCAGGAAGGGGCAGAGCTCAGTGAGGGGTAAGGCCTTCTTGCTTAGCTCACCTGCCTGGGGCCTCAGAGGCCTGTTTAATAGACACCAGAGGCAGATTGGTCAAGTAACAGTAAGGGGAGCTCATTTGCAGAGAAGGACAAACCCTATCATCTTTTCTCCTTGTATTAAGGGACCTCAAATTGGAGCCTGGGAAGGAATTCCATAAGTCCAAGGGTATGACATACACCACATTTGAGAATCATGGCGAGTCCTTGCCAGGCTTCTGTTAAACAAGGTGCCTTCCTCCTTACCCTCAAGGGTCTTCCTTACCTGGAGTGCCATGGGTGCCCTTAGTGCCTGGAAGCCCATTGAGTCCATGTAAACCAGGAAATCCAGGGAAGCCTGAGCCGAGAGAACATCAGAAATGGTTCTAGAAACTCTGAATCATAAGGTGTCACCAAGAGGTAGTTACCTGCTCCCAAAGCATTGCTAGGCCCCCATTTTAAAGTCTTGGTCTTTCTTCAGGCATTACTTAATGCTCTAAGGGAGAACAGATCAACCGCAACATACACCGTGTACTCTAGGTTCTCATGAGTCTAATCAGAGACCAATAGAGGTGGTAACCAATTAGGTATCTTGTAGAAGAACCCAGAGTGGCAATGCCAAGACTCTGAGTTGCCAGCTTCCAAAGAATGGTACCAGAAACTCACTGCCCAATCTCTAAGTCAGGGAAAGCCTACATATGCCAGGACAATGATCTTCCTTGCTAACTCTTCTCTCTCAGGTTCTTCTCTTCTCATTCATGCTTGCCCACCTTCATTCCTCTTCATCTTCCTTTCTCATTATTGCTCATACAGCCTAACGACTCTCCTGGGTTTGGCATAACCCTAGCAACATCTTCTCAGAATTATTTACTGTTCTTTACTAAGGAAGGAAACTTTTCCTTACTGCCTGTTCCTAAACACACATACCTTTGGGTCCTATTAAGCCAGATGGTCCTACGGGGCCAGGTGCCCCTGGACGCCCAGAGGCTCCTGGATTTCCTGTGCTTCCCCTCATACCTGTAATCCCAGGAAGACCTAAATGTAAAACCAAGGCATAAGTTCAGAATGGGGCATGGCTTGAAGCTAATCCTAAGTCTTTCAGCATAAAGCCATCATGTGGCATGGTACCTGGGGGGCCAGGGAAGCCAACATTTCCAGAAACACCCACTTTTCCATCTTCACCTTTTTTTCCTGGGAAACCAACATCACCAACTAATCCATCTTTTCCTTTTGCACCTGTAAACGTCAAGAAAAATGAGTGGGGCGGCACCTGTAGCTCAAAGGAGTAGGGCGCCGGCCCCATATGGTGGAGGTGGTGGGTTCAAACCCAGCCCTGGCCAAAAACTGCAAAAAAAAAAAAACAAAGAAAGAAAAATGAGTGATCAGGCCACATTTCTAGCCATGTGTTCCTTTAAAAGGCAGATTTTGAACTGCTGAGGGAGCTAGTTCAATGAAGAAAACTCTGAAAAGGAGATCGGCAGTTATCATCACATTTGGCACATGCCATTTATTTGAGAAGTAAACTTGTGAATATCCCACAGAAGTGGGAGCAATGTTCCAGAAGCACAGTTTAGGTAACAACTGAACTAAGGGGGTGAATGGGATTATCCCAAAGGTCTTTTGCTAGCCTATGATTCTAAAAGGAATAATAGGTTGGTTTGCTTGGAGAACCTGTAGAAGGGAATTTTTCTTCACTGGATGGAAGTTGAGAAACTTGAAACTTGAACTCCAAAATTCCTTCCACGCCTTAGTTTTGAGGAGTCTATGAGGCACATGAGACAAAAATATGATAGCCTTACCTTTAAAACCAGATTCACCAGGTTGTCCTTTGGGGCCAGGGATACCAGAAATTTCAGCCCTCTCACCCGGATCTCCTGGGGAAAACAAGACATTGTTTATATGGTTAGAAGAGGCTATAGCTCATTTTGCACTAGCAAGATGTTTTGAACACATTTTTTATTTTTTTATTTTTTGGTCAGATTCAAGGTAGCCAGAATTTGCCAAGGAGTTCCTTGGCAAAATTATCCACTGGGTAAAAGGTGACCAATCACAATCCAGGAGCTGGGATGCTACCAGGCTACTGGCACGAAATGCTGCCACATGCAGCATATCTCCATTGGGAAACTTGTCACTAGGCTCCATATAGGCAGAGCAGATGGCAGGCAGGGTCTTAAACCATCACCAGAATGGAACAGTGATGCCAGCAAAGATGAGAACTTTTCCTGCCTAGAGGGCTGAGTTCATCAGGAGAATAGACTAGAGCTGAGGTTTCCTCTCCTGCTGAGTCTGCAAGGCAGACAGGTCAAACCACAAAGCCAAGGGACAGCCTTGTCCTTGGCTCCATGAAAGCCTGGGAGAGCGATGTTGGTAAGTACCACTGTTTGTTGCATTGTCTTTGAGAAACAAAGATAAGCAAGGAGATTTTGCCAAAGGGAAAATGTAAATCAGTTCACTTTCCCCTAAACACAGAATCTTGCCCTCCCCCAAGATAGCCCCAGGCCTGCTAGAAATCCATCTTGCTCTAGAAAAATACAGTAAAAAGAAAATGCACCTTACCTTTTGAACCTGGGAGGCCAGATGCTCCTGGGAGTCCAGGAGCCCCACCAGGACCCTGTGAACCCTTCAAAGCAACATTGGAATCATCATTTCTGCCCAAAGCATAGGGCTGCCCACCTTCTTACGTGCTCTCTCCTCACTAAGCCACTGCCTGAGAGATTTCTACCATGTACTCTGGGGCAGAGGTGGGTTGTGGGTGGGTGGAGGATACACCCTGCGAATGGGAAGGTTATGAGCAAAAGGCAGAAGCACAGACTTAGGGTTTGTGGAGGACAGGTTCAATCTGCAGATTAATCCTTGTCATTCATAACTTCCTACTGCCTAGCAAAACTGAAATCTTGGGAAATGAAGGCATGGCTACTCTAGTGAGTGTCTTCAAAATACAGAACATTACAGTTAGGACAGGCGCTCTAAGTATACCACAGTTAACTACCACCAGCTTTGCCAAAGCTCTGAAGCCACTGTGCAAAGGAAGAAGTGTTGCTTCACTCTGCAGGGCTGCCCCTCTGCCACAGGTTCCGTGAGGAACCCAAGGTCTTTCTGCCACAAGGCTGCAGGCTGTGTGTGTGTAGGTGTTGAAATGTGAAGTAGGGTGAATGTTAGCATTTCCGCATGAAAAGCTGCCTTCACTGCACTGCCCATCTGAGTCTGGGAAGTGGACATGTTAGCTGCCGTCAGACAGCTCTGATGACAGCTCTGCTATGGTTTTGAGCATTTTGAGAAGTACCTAGTACCCAGTAAAGACATGTGTCACTTAGTGCTTTGAGCAGGAGGTTGAGTACTGGGTGGGATCACTGCACTTACTGGACCACTGCGCTTAGCAGGACACCCCTCCACTCTGCCTGTCTCCTTGCCTGGCTTCGTCCAGCACACTGCTCTACCTTCTCCTAATTCTGAGCTCTGCTCACTCTGCGATGCCTACCTGAATGCCTCCCCACTTTGTCTCCACCCCTCCTAGTATGTGAGTAGTTAGGATTATCCAGTCTAGGACTATTTATTTTGCAAAAGCCTTAGGAGAGTGTGTGTGTGTGTGTGTGTGTGTGTGTGTACACGTGCATGTGTGCGTATGTGTGTTTTCATCAGATGGGCTGACATTTTTGCCTGCAGGGAGCACAAGTCATCTGCGATTTAGTTCATTTAGACCCCTCAATACTGCTACTATTTACACATGTGCCAGACACAACAGTAAGTGCCCTGCATGTATCATCTTGCTAAAAACCCTCACTACTGTCTGAAGGAGGTTTGAATATCATTTCCATTTTTCACAGATGAGTAAAGTGAGGGTCAGAGAAGTTAAACAATGCACAAATCACAGAGGTAATGAGTGACGGAGCTAAGAATCAATCCCAGGTCTGTCTCATGGCTAAGCCTACTCCACCTTCCTGCCTAGCCCAGAGAAATGGTCTTGATTCTTTGCTAGTTGTTGCCCCTTGTGGAGCTTCAAAGACATTTCTATCAAAACACCGAGAAGTCTGTCCTGAATTCTTACGATGTGCCAAACTCAATGTGGAATGCTGGCAGTGGGATACAAGGTAGTTCTTTCTTGTTCTCAAGCTCTAATAATCTCACTGAGGTAGTCAGACCCACATAGAAGCAACTGGGATCAAGGTCAGCTGTGAGACATGCAGAGTGCCAGCACAGTGAGAGCTCACGGACTCCTGGAGGAGATGGCACCTGGGCTGGGGCCTGAAGGACAGGCAGGTATGGGGCAATTGCAGAGGAGGGAGGAGGCTCTGACACACAGGGAAGATAATTTAAATAAAAGGGGGGATGTTCGGGAAAGAGTGGGGAGACCTGTCATATTCAATGAGAGGGCTCTGTCTGAGGGTGTCCTGGGGGAAGGGACTTGGAAGTGGGCTGAGATCAGAAAGGTGGGCAGTCGTGGGGGGGTGTCCTCCTGCTAAGGGGCCCTTCTCTGGTGGAGAGATGAAGATCTGGAAACACTTACACTTTGTCCTGGCATTCCTGGGAAACCTGTGATTCCCAGGGATCCTTTCAGGCCAGGTAAGCCCCGTAGTCCTGTGGAGCCAGGAGAGCCTGGCCTACCAGGAATTCCCTTGATTGTACTGGGGAAGCCAGGAGCTCCAGGCAGGCCTGGTGGCCCAGGGTAGCCTGCCTCTCCTTTGTCACCTGGGAACAAGCAAAAGGGCTCAGAAAAATACTCTGGGCAAGAGAAAACCAGTTCTACAAGGTGTAGGTGTCCTGGGTTGGTCACAGGCCAAGTTCAGACTTTAGGGGTAGTTAGCTGGGGATGAAAGTGAAATCAGGGTAGATGCCTTCAGTCTTTGGCGGCACTGTGAGCCAGCCTCACTGGGAAAGCGGCTCGGTGCTCAGGTCCCACTATCTGCCAAGCTCTCTCAGGGGTATCACAGCCTGTAGTTGAAAACCTCAGTTCCACAGTGACAATGGCAATTGGCAGCCTCAAAGTCCAGGTACCCCTCAGGCCCAGGGAAGGCAGCCTCCTTGGACCCCACACTGCTATTAGGGGTGGGAGGGCTTGTACTTCAGGGCTTTTTCTCAGGAAGGAAGCTAAGTTTGGTTGTAAAACCTTTCTTGGGCATTTCTTCTGTCCATCCCCTGCCCCAGCACCTTTGGGTCCTTCAGATCCATCTGAACCAGCTGAGCCTTGAAAACCTTTGTCTCCTTTGAGCCAAAGGTTTGGCATTGGAGGTCTTAGACTGGGTCTTCCAACTGGCCCTGGATCACCTCTGTTTCCTGCAGGGATGGGATCAGGAAATCAGTGTGAGAAAGACAGCTTAGACATGGGGTCAGCCAAAGGCTGACCTTTTATATCATTTCATCCCACACCACCCCCAGCCCTCTTTCTGGGCCCTTCTACCTTCTTCCCCACTCCTATTCCTCCAACTTTTCATTTCTGTGTATGTCCTTCCTTCTACAACTCAATGTCTACTAGCGACTTTAGACCCTACTCAAAATCCTCCTCCATTAATCATCTGTGAATGTACAGATAAGGCCTCTAAACACACCATGTTAATTCAGAGGGGATTAGGTCTTTTGGTTTAAAAAGACTTAATTCCAGGAGCCCCAAATCTTACTATCTAACCTAAAGTTGGTATAAACCATAGTAATGACTAAGTCAACAAACAATATATACACTGGGAAGCATGGGTGACAGCTGTAGAATTCCATTCCCCAGCTTACCCTTTTCACCAGGACTACCAGCCTGTCCAGATGGTCCCACTTTTCCAGGTGATCCTGGAATTCCTTTTAATCCATGTGCTCCAGGAATACCAGCAAGACCTGGTACCCCTGGGAATCCTATCAGTCCAATGGAGCCCTTGGCACCTGTTGAGAAAAAAGAACATCTGTTAGTATCCTCATTTTACATATAAGGAAATGGAGGCTCAGAGAGGTTGAATAACCTGCCCAAAGTCACACAGCTAGGAAGTTACAGAAGGGATTGAAACCCAAGTTTCTCTAACACCAAGATCTTAGTCATTTCCTATTATACTACTTCCCTGAATAGGGACATGGCACTAAGAAACACAAAGGAAAGAAGTGGTTCCCTCTCCTATGATTCACCAATTTAGAGCTCATGTGTGGCACAGAAAAGAAAAAAGCCTAAGGCCAGGATGGAGGGAGATGGGCCCTAGCCTGTCTCCACTGCTAACCGCTGTATGACCTTGGACTGGTCACTTGCTTCTGATTGAAATAGAGATGCCACCTGCCCAACCACCCATGGCTATCAGGGCAATTGTAAAGAAGTGAGTACTATTAGGCTCCGTGGTAGGAATTGCACAAATGGGTAAACCAAGTGGGGCTGCCACTGCCCTAGGCTTTACTGACCATGATATTCAGCTCTGTGTTCCACCCAGCAGGCAGTGAAAGTGACTCATCTTGGGTGGATGGGAGTCCTTTAGCACTAGCCCTGTCCAACTATCTTGCCACAAAAAGCCCCACCCAACTCTATCCTCATTCCTCTGCAGAGAGAAGGGAGCAAGCTGGGAAGCTAGAAGTGACCTACTGGTCACTTCACTGATCATTTCACTTACCATTTGGGCCTGGGAGGCCTGGCAACCCAGCGCTCCCTGGCAAGCCTGGGCTTCCCAGCAAACCAATTAGCCCCGGGGATCCAGGAAGGCCTTTCAGGCCAGGCAGGCCTTTCCTTCCAGCTGGACTCTGGAGACCTGCCTCGCCTTTTAGTCCTTTCATTCCTGGATGTCCTGAATCAGTGCAGGAGAGAACATAGGACAGCTGTCAAGTAAGGCTCTGCTTCTGGTTGGTCGGCTTGTTACGTTTTGTAAATGGCCCTTCAACAATGGCACATGCAAGCTGCTAACAGGGAGCGTTCTTAGCTGGCTGAACTATTAGCACCTACTACCTAGAACGCCATGCCAGTGGCTATTACTTCCAGCATGGGAGGGTAGCTGGCAGGGACAGCAAGCCCCTGCTGATTATAACTTGTTCTCCTTTTGTGAATGTGGTTCACACTTTAGCCTCTGAATGGAGCTCTGGGAAGCCAGGGTGGCAACTGGCGTCTAGTTTCCCGGTACTTCCAGTCTGAATGACACCACAATGGTGAGGGAGAGGTTAAAGTTGAGCTGTTGTTTCAGCCTCCCAGGGAGCCTTGGATACAGGGCTGCCCTTTTAATCCCTCAAGCAAGCAGTTAAGTCAGCTAGTTCCTTGGCATTAAGGTTGAAAGACCCCCTAGTGCCAAGTACTGTGGAAACCCACAAGGCCCATTTGGTCTCCTGGTATTCTGAGATGTCATTCCCTAGGCTTTAAGTTGGTCAATGGGATTAACCTCCTCAGCTGCTGCCAAAGTGGAATGTTCAGGTACAAAGCAAGGAAATTAAAAAACTAAAGGCTTAAATCAATGACGACAGAGGTATTTGGGCTCCCAAGAACCCAAATGAATGGTTGACTTGGCTTTCTTTGGATTGAAAAGCATCAAGTAGCTGCAAGCCCCAGGATTCAAATGGGAGGCTGTGAAGGGGACTCTGCAACAAGGGAAGGAAATTCAAAGGGAGCCAACCCCACAGCATGAGCTCAAGGATCTCTGGGCTTGTAAGCAAGGCCGTGTTATAGCACACAGATAATTCCCTGAGCAGCAAAGCCAGTGGGGGTGTTAGTCTGTGAGCCTGTGTGCTATGTTTTCTCCCCTACGCAGCCTACGTGACAATCCCAGAAACAAAGAAGGACAGAAAGGATATTAATGGCTCTTTAAATAGCTCAACTTTGGTCACTTGGCCAGGAATAGGACTTGGTGTAGGAAATGAGGAAGTCAGTCAGGGTGAGGGGGCAGTGCAAGGAAAAGGCAAGCTGCAAACACCAGGCTGGAACCAGAGGGTGTTAGGCCCCATTGCTCAGTGAAAATCATTTTGGCTGTGGGGCCTTGGAAGCATGCTCTCCAGAGGCAGACTGCCGGGGTGGCCACACTCTGCTCAAGCTTCTCCCTAGCCCAAAGCAGGCTCCCCATGGCCCCAGTGAAGGCAAGGGACAGGGGCTGGACCCACCTCAACAACGAAGGAGCTTCTTTAACTGGTAAAGGCAGGAGAGACGCTAAGGCATGAAAAGGGGGTATGAGGCCAGGGAGGAGAGCATGGGGAGAGATTTGTGGTAATATTTTGGAAGCTAACTTGACTTGAGATTTGAAACTTTAGAGGTTAGGAAAGTGTCATTCTAGCTGGG
This sequence comes from Perodicticus potto, assembly GCA_963574655.1. Lineage (NCBI taxonomy): Eukaryota > Metazoa > Chordata > Mammalia > Primates > Lorisidae > Perodicticus > Perodicticus potto. Next base: position 35,297 of record CAUYRH010104941.1, read on the forward strand.
TGCAGTGCTCATGCCTGTAATCCTAGCACTCTGGGAGGCTGAGGCGGGTGGATTGCTTCAACTCAGGAGTTTGAGACCAGCTTGAGCAAGAGTGAGACCCTATCTCTACTAAAAATAGGGAAAAAAAAAAACTAGCTGGGTATTGTAGTAGGCACCTGTAGTCCCAGCTACTTGGGAGACTGAGGCAAGAGGATCACCTGAGCCCAAGAGTTTGAGGTTGCTGTGAGCTATGATGCCACAGCGCTCTACCAGGGGGTGGCAGAGTGAGACTCTGTCTCAAAAAAAATAATAATAATAAGGAAAGTCTCATTCTAAATTCTGACCACGTCAAACTGCTGCTGTTGCCTCTTAAGGCACCTGGGCCCAGGGTCTAGCTGAAACTCTTTCTCCAAAGGACTTACCTAAAGTGCCTGGAGGGCCTGTTGTTCCTGGGAGCCCGGGTTTGCCCTTGGTGCCATACAGACCACCAGACCCTGGGGGGCCTGGTTGTCCCATGTGTCCTGGTGTTCCAGGGATGCCTCGCTCACCTTTGGGGCCTAGCAAGCCAGACTTCCCAAGCACACCTAAGAAGGGAAAAGAGAAGATGCTCTTTTACAGCCTGGATGGATAGTAGACACTGTGTCACCAAACCAACTTGGAGCAGAAGACCTTGGCCTAGGATTCATCCTAGCTGCCACTGACTTTTCAGCTCCAGCCTTGTTTCCATTCCCAGCAGTAAACCAGAGGCTTGACATGAAATTTGACTATTGGTTGTGGTCACTTCTGCAATTACTAAGATAGCATAATGAACTCAGGCCATTAAGGAAGATTTCCCAAAAGGGAGGGCCAGAACAAAATATTTCATTTTAACCCTCTCATTAAACCATCTCCTCAGATTCATGCAAGCACTCGTGCAAGTATACTGGTTAATGTAAGACTGTTAAATAAGTAGGACAAAAAGAGTCACCTCGGGGTCCTGGAAGGCCAAGGTCTCCACGAAATCCTCTGTCCCCTGGCAATCCCGGCATGCCTTGATCTCCCGGGGCACCATTTTCAAAACCAAAGATGTCACCAGGGGCTCCCTTGGATCCTGGTAAACCGGGACTTCCAACCTTCCCAGATAATCCGTCTTTTCCAGGGAGCCCAAGATACCCAGGCAAGCCCTTTTCTCCACGAGGTCCAGGGAATCCTAAATATAAAAAGACATACATAGAAGGCCATGGATGTTTAGAAGGGATTTTTCTGGGCAAAGATTTCTGAGATGGATTTTTCTAATATGAAATCTAACATATTTAATATATGTCACTTCTTTTGAAGCTTGGGGGTTTTTGGTCCTGTGAGTCTTGCATAGAGGCAGAGATTGCACCTCATGACCTGGAGGAGGTTCTAGTTCAGTGAGGCCAGGCCTAGGCAGAGCTTGGCAATCTGTTCCTGGGCCTCCTACAGTTGCTGAAGATCGCAGGTCACTCCCAAGGCCTCCTGTCTAAAGCTCAACCTTGTCTGGAGCTGTTTAGCTCCTGCTGTCATGCCTCCTTCTTCTCAGGTGGGGACAGGGTAATGGCGGGAACCCCAGAGCACGTGGTTGAAGTAAGCCCTGGGCCCTATAGCAGCAGTGGTTCTCAAACCCAAGTGAGCATCATGATCACCTGGGGCAACACACAGATTGCCAGGCGCAGCCCCAGAGTTTCTGATCAGCAGGTCCCTGTGGAGAAGCTCAGAATATGCCTTTCCAAAAAGTTCCTGGGAGATGCTGATGTACGGAGTTTGAGAACCACTGGTACAGAGTAGGACTATGAAGCTCAGGTTGGAACAACAGGGTATGCCAAGAGGGACAGAAATGGACAATTTCCCTCTGACTGATCTCAGTCTCTTTCTCTGACCTTTAAGGAGTGGATCCAGGAAACTGTCATAGGACTGGCAGGAGGATGGTCTGGCAGAGTCCCAGCTCTGTCACTAGTGGCTTTGTGATTTTGGGCAAGTCATTTCCTACCTGGACCTTAGTTTCCCCATCTGAAAGTTAAGGAATTGTCCCACCTGATCTTGAATGGCCCTTACTGCTCTGATACACTGTCACTCTATGGCTCTAATCCTCTCCTTTGCTTGGGTATAAAAATCAAACTATCCCACCCACACCAGTGAGCAAACCTGGCTTCCTGTAATTGGTGGAGGGCTACCTCACTCCAAGCACACACTCATACAAAAGGAGAAGCAGGTGAGGAGAAGCGCCTTTCCTTACCTGGCAATCCAGGGAGGGGAGCCAGTCCTGGACTCCCAGACTCTCCTTTATTTCCACGTGATCCAGGCTGGCCTGGAGACCCAGGAAAGCCACGGGTCCCTTTAGGGCCTGAAACCCCAAATGTAAATAGTCACAGGAAAGGAAAGCCAGCATTTCTAGGTCTGATGTGTGATGTTCAGTCAATAATCCTAGATTCTTAGAGGGCCTCTCCTAGTCTCACCTCCCCACACTGCCCTCTCCAAGACCATTCTATTTCCTCAATCCCCAGGGCTGCCCTCAGGAGGAATGTGGATCCTCGCTGAAATGCTACTGGTTTATCCTCTGCTTCCTTATGCCCATGGCCCTTACAAATGTTCTCAGTCACTTTATCTGACCTCATTCCATACCTGGGAATCCAGGAGTTCCTGGGAATCCTGATGGACCATATGAGCCGGGAATAATACAAGGCAAGGTGACTCCTGTAAATGGTAACACGTATGCATCTGGTGAACCCACTGAGTCAGGGAAGATTTCCCCCCATCATGCTCCTTTACTTACACTCCATTTAATGGGATAGCCAAGTTCTCTCTACTCAGCAGCTGGGAGCCCACACAGGAAAACTGTGGCATCAGAAGCGGTTGTGAGTTACCAGCAGTACAACTACTTACAGATGAGAATGCCCCAGTGTCCAAGTGCCAGGATGTTACTTATCAAACCTTTAGTGCCCACTGGGCAAGCAGTCACCTATGCAGCAGATGGTACCCAATAAGTTTTCCTAGAGGCAGCCTGTTCAGGAACAGCAGCAAACAGCAATTGCCTAGTCGTCCTGCCCTCAGAGCCTCTCCCTCGGATGGGTGCCTGGGGTTCTTCCTAAAGGTCCATTGTGCCCATATGACTGGATGGAAAGGTATGAAGACTCCTCAAGTTGACCTGTCTACCCTTTTCTTGGAACAAGGCTTTCCTCAAACCATTGGAGTTTTTTTTAATATACAACATTTGGGGTCTACTGCAACCTACTGATTGTCCTTGGGTAGACATACATGTACCCGTATGTCTACACCAGGCAAACACTGAAGACCACTCTCTTTCCTGGCCAGGAGAGGCAAATGATGACCCCTCCCTCAGCTCCTTATTTGAAGCTGTCAACTCCGCTATGCAGGGAGAAAGAATAGTCAATTTCAATATTCAAGATGTCAAAATTGACATGCGTAGCCCTTCCCCTAGCAAATTCTTTCTTGCTCATTCATAATACAAGTAAAAAGAGTCTATAAGATCATAGAGGGGAGGTTTAATAAAATACTGGTGAATAAACTATGTTGGCTCCCTCAAGTGCCATTTACAAATAATTGCCATGCTAATTAAAATTAGTCTTGCCTATTCATTGAAATAATCCCCCAAGGTCTGCTTTAAACCACAGAGCCAACAGTTTTAATAAAGTTCTACAGCCTTTGCCTGCACTTAAAATAAATCACAAGTTGTATTTCTGAAAAATATATATACAGCCTATGATTCAGCCTGCTTATTCAACTGGTTAGCATGCTTCCTCCAAGCCTACTTTTATTTTCCTAACTCAAGATTGAATACTAAACAGTCTAATGTATTGGTTAAGAGGTTTGGCTCTGAAGCCAGACAGATTGAGCTGGTATCTTAGTTCTGCTACTAACCAGATGAGATGTGTGGACAAGATACTTGAACCTCTCTCTCTGAGCCTCATGCATTAACTACCTCGCTCCATGGTGTGTGTATGAAGATTATATGAAACAGGGCTATTAGAATCTAGCACAGTGCCTGGTACTCTGGTATGTGCTCAATTAATACTAGTTATTATTTTATGCCAGGAGGAGTATTCAGAAGACTTCCTAGAAGGCCATACCCTGGTTTCTACCTCAAGTCAGGTTGGTGACACTACTTGTAGTCAGGGTAGCAACTTTCTGTCTTTTAGACCTCAGGTTTCCATAGTCATATTACCATAGGAGGAAAGATGGCCATAGGCCTGGATCCTCCTCCATAGGTGGTCATACCCACCTCCATCCTGCCAGATGCTGAGATGGCAGAACTAATTCTGATAGTGATTTCCCTACTATAGAAATATGTTCTATAGGCAAAAGTGCTTCATGATGAGATGCTTCTCTGGGAGGGGTTTCCAAACCTGTGCTTGACTCCTGGCCTGGGTTCTTTGAACTAGGCTGAAGAATTGCCTCCATAGATGTATAGATGGTATTGTGAGAGGTTCCCTGCAAAAGACTCTCTTGTCTCTCACTATCTCAATAGCCCATTGGCTCTAATGTCAAACCCTACCATTGCAGTTCTATTGATTTACGTCTTAGGAATAAACTTAGTAAACTAAAAACATCCCTGAGCTGGGTCTGAACATGAACCCATCCACCCTTAATTTATTGGATCAGTTTAATAGCTTCTTTCCACCTGTGACAGCAAATTTTAAAAAGCCTTTAGAAGATGGGGCTGAGGACAGGCATCTGGAAAGATTCCAGGACAGGAAAAATAATGATCAAAGGGAAGGTGGGTAGAAAACCAGAGGAAATTAAGGACATATTTCCATTCCTACTTTTGCCTCAGACCTGTACACCACACCACACTTGTGTATTGCAAGCAGAAGTTCCAAATGGTGAGAGGGGAAGTCCTTCAAGTCATCCTGGTATCTGGCTCTTTGACTTCACATCCTGTCTTCTGCTTTACATTCCTCAATTCAGAGCCTTCTCAACAAAACAGAACTGTGCTTACCTATGTTCTGTTTTGGAAGCACAACAAATGACATAACTGTTCAGATTTTTCCCCATTAATGACAACATTTGTCTTCAGAATAGAAAGACCTCTTGTTATCAAGATTCTAACATCTGGTCAGGCGTGGTGGCTCATGCCTATAATCCTAGCACTCTGGGGGGCTGAGGTGGGTGGATTGCTTGAACTCAGGAGTTTGAGACCAACCTGAGCAAGAGCAAGACCTCATCTCTAAAAATAGCCGGGTGTTGTGGCAGGTGCTAGCTACTTGGGAGGCTGAGGCAAAAGAATTACTTGAGCCCAAGAGTTTGTGTGAGCTATAACACAAGGGCTCTCTCTCCAGGGTGACACAGTGAGACTTTGTTGCCAAAAAAGTAAAAATAAATAATAAAAAATAAATAATAATATTAAAAAATATTCTCAGTTTGTTCTGTGTCCAATGAATAAAGATCAGACATGCCTGGGTCCTTCTAGGTTATTGCCAAGGCAAGTTATTGCCCCAGTTAAGTTCAGAGAATTAAATTGGTGAAGGTAGAGATCAGCTAAGCGACAGATATGCAGAAGGAAACCAGCCCCTCTCAGAGTGCATGCTCACTTATTCCTGTGCTCCCGGAGCGCTGTGCCAAGGAGCCTCCAAAGCAGTGCCAGTCAGCATCAGAGCACCCCATCCCAAACATGGGCTCTAGTGTGGTACTCAGGCTGTTGTGAGCATCTGAGACAAAGGTGAACAAAAAAGGTGTGTCTGGCCAACACTGGTGTGCAATAACCCGTAGACCTGGCTAGCTCTCACCTCCCTCTGTGTCTAAGTCTCCTCTACTGACCTTCTCCCTGCAGCAGCAGTCACCTAGAGCCATCAAGTAAAGAAGAAAATCAAACCAGGACAGAAATCCCTTGAGGCAGCAGCCCAGATATGCCCACCAACCAACTCCCCCGTCTGAGCTGAGTGGAGAGCACTGGCACCCACACAGGATCAGGCACACAGTAGCAATGCTTCAGTAACAAGCAGGGTGATTGATCACCATGAACAGCTGGAGCAGAGCCTCTTTGCAAACAGCCAGTTGTTTGCCTGCCCAAAGCTTGTAATAATTCACACTATTAACTCAAAAGGCTTCTGATGATTACATTCTCTTTCCTAGCAATCCAGCTGCCCTAGCCCAGGCTACTATCGATTGGAGTGGGCACATGTAGGAATCTCATCTTAATTTCTCACAGCAAATGAAATGGTTATAATGCAAATGTCTGGGGCCTATAGGTAGTTTTTAAAATTGTATGGCAAGGAAGCTAGGTTTGGTGTATCCATAAAGTCATGTGCAATTCAAAATAGTTGGCTTCAGTAGTTCAGTAAAATAGTTGGCTATTTTAAATTGCACATGAACTTTATGGACACCTTGTATTTTATTGCCATAGAAACACAGGCAGCCAATGTTGTTTATTGAAGTAATTTTTTCCTTTCTTTTTTTCTTTCTTCCTGGAGGCAGGGGTTCTTGTTATGTTGCCCAGGCTGGACTCAAACTCTTGGACTCAAGAGATCCTCCCACCTTAGCCTCTAAGTAGCTGGTATTATAGGTGCATGCCACCGCACCTGGCTTGAAGTAATTTTTTCCAAGTCTTGGTATTGCAACAAGGACATTGCTATGGTTTGAACATAGTTTGTCACCACCAAAACTCACGTTGAGGCTTGGTTCCCAATGTGGTGGTGTTAGGGAGGAGGCATCTCTGAGAGGTGACCAGTTTGTTAAGATGGATTGATCTCCATAGAATAGATTAGTTCTCATGGAAATAATAAGTTCCCACAAGAGCAAGCTGTAATAAAGTGAGGTTGCCGCTAGTGTTTGACCTCTTTGACATGTGCCCTTCTACTTTCTGTCATGAGTTGAGTTTAAGAAACACAAGGCCCTCACCAGATGAGATACCCAAACCATGAACTAAATAAACCTCTTTTCTTTATAATTACCCAGTCTCAGGTATTCTTTTATAGCAACAAAAAACAGAAGACAGATATTTTTCTTGCATAAGGCATTTCCCAGGCTATTGCTTACTATATATCATTATGTTCCTAAGAATTTTCCGTGTTAAGAGACTAGAAGTGTGGGATAGAAATGGTACCAGGGGCTTCCTTGTGTTGACTCAGCCTGTTCTCAAAACAGTTGCAATGTTGATAATATCCAGATTTGGTGTTATGTAAGTTTGTACGTGTCATGCAATTATCATGCAGTTTAAAACTCAGTTGCCTATAGAATGGGCTGAGCTACAGTAGAGACAATTGGGATAGGGGCAGTGGAATGACCATGAGTAATGTCTCTGGGAACAGAGCTAGAAGCAAAGCTACAGATGACACGAGGACTTCCAAGAGACAAAATGATTTTGCTTGATAAAAGTTCTCTTAGCCTTCTTAAGAAGTTTTGAAAAGAAATACAGAGTGGCCATAAAGTCCGTGTACAATTTTAAATTGCACACTATTTTAAACTGCACACGAACTTTATGGCCACCTTGTATTTACTTGGTTTTAAAAATCGTGAGCTATCAAGGTTTGAGTTGTAGCATCATCCTTATTATACGAAAGTAGATTTTAAAATAAATAAAATTTTATAAGACATGGCATCCTGCCATTTTTTTTTTTTTTGATTCTGATTTCTTCAAGGTGAAAATGTAGAGAAAGGAGAAACAGGCCTATAAGAAATAGCTCCTTGGGGTTATTGGGAAGCCCCTTTCTTCTGCAAATAAATATTAGTCTCTTTTGGAACATTGCATTATCCTAGGCAGGTTGAGAAACTGTAAGAAGTATTACTCATCTTCCCGAGTATCCAGAGGCTTGCAGTGTAGCAGGGAAAAGTAAAAGCATTAGTGGAAGGAAATGTATAATTTAAGTAGCAATAGCATACTGTAGAGGTCAAAGAGAAAGCTTAATGGAAGAAGCGGGGCTTATTTTGAGCCCTGAAAGAAGGATATTAGGTGACTACATAGACAAAAGGTGAAGAGCATTCCAGATAAAGGCAACATGGGCAAATCTTTGAGTTGAAAGCGAACAAGTTATGTTTGGGTACAGTGAGGAATCCTGGAATCTGAGGAAGTGAGGAAGACTGGAATCTTAAGTGTTTTTTCTTGTGAAGAGTGTGATATATGAAAGAAAAGGTTAGTTGTGCCCATGTTTGAAGACTTTTAAATTTGGGGCTGAAAACTTTGGACATTATATTCTATTCCATGGTGACCATTTATGGCTCTGGACTAGAGGAGTAATATGATACTGGCATTTTATAGGTACTAAATTGGCCGCAGTGTTCATGGTAGAATTGAATGAGAAAACTCTAGAGTTAGAAGACGAAAAATTACTTAGGAAGCTGTCATTTACTCACTAATCCATCCAACCAACCAACCATTCATTTATTCCAACTTGCAAATCGATATTTGATAAACTAGGCATAGGATGATGAGACAGTTTAGTAGCAAGAAGAAGAGGCATTGCAAAGGAAAAATAAGAGATAATTCCAAATTTTCAAACTTCAAATAACTATAAGAAATGTGGTGCTACTAATGGAAACAAAGAAGTTGTGAAAACATAAAAGTTGGGGTGAAGAGCTCTTCTGGCTGTATGGAAGAAGACCAGTAATTAGCATGGCACCTTCAAAGTCTATAAAGACTGTCACTCTTTATAATTCCTGAAATTCAAGTAGAACAAAGTTAAAGAAAGGGGAGGGAGTTAAGGTATCAAATGGGGATTAGACTAGATGCAACAAGGGTCTTTGCCCAATCTGAGATTCTATGAATTGAGGAAAGGTTCTTCCCTAATAATATTATTACCATACAAGTTAGAGGACACCTTGTCCAATCTCCCACTCATTACTTTGGTAACATTTGCAATCAACAGTCATCCCACTTCTCTTTGAACTTTTCCAGGGATTATGTACTCACAGTCTCCCTAGGTAGCTCTGCTATAATTTTCCTACTGCATTGTTAGGAATCACTATATAGAGCAAAATCTATATTGTTCTGTCCCCTAAAGCTTACCACAATACAACTATAATCCTTTTTTCACATGAAAACCCTTAAGAGGATTGAAAATAGTGATTATGGTCAGCCAAGTCTCTTCTTACGATGCATTTCATGCCTCTGAGTCATATCTACTCTACAACGGGTTGAAATTCTAAGTCCAAAGCCATCTGATTCCATGACTCACCTGGACGCCCACGGGGGCCTTGTTGCCCTGGTAATCCATCTATTCCTTTATCTCCAGGAAGCCCACGAGGTCCATGAGGTCCTGGCAGCCCAATCCCCGGGGATCCAATTGGACCAAGAGGGCCTTTTGCACCAGGAAGTCCTGGTAACCCCTTTTCACCTGGGAAACCCTGTCCACCGTCACCCTGGACAACACAAAAGGAATGAAAGTTTAACTCAGAGACTTACCTGTAGGAAAGAGGCAACCAGTGTGACTGATGCTTTGTGTTTTGTTAAAACTTTCTAGCACTCTAGTTTACCAACCTCCTCTGACTTTAATGGAAATGAGTCTTGGCACCTCTGGATGATCCAATAATGAAAATGCTTCTAGATGGGGGTTGGAGGAAAGGGCAGGAAACAAGCAGAATAGCAACCCTTGAGGTCACACAGAGTGTCTGGATTACTTAAAAGGGAAAGCCATTGAGAATCTGAAGCATTTTTTAAGTGATATAATCACTTATTACCAGATTTATCAAATGAAACGATGACTTATTCTGAGAAAAAGTTTGTCATTTTACAGGGAAAAAAAAAAAAAAAAACAACCATGGAGTGAAAAACATCAGTAGCAGAGTCAGGGTGAGACACTCTGGACTCTCTGTTCTTCCTTATCTCATGATCATGAGATACCCTCCATCTTAAAGTCAGGTTTGAGTATTTATAGAGCTAATCACTCAGGAATGATCAACTTACCAGAAGGCCGGGCAGACCTGGTCGACCTGGTACTCCATCTTTGCCTGGGGATCCTGTGCTACCAGGGAACCCCTGGGAGCCACGCTCACCCCGGTCCCCTGGCATCCCTGATCTTGTGCTGACAGCTGGTTCCCCCTTCTCTCCTTTGGGGCCTATAAGACCTGGAGGCCCAAATAAACCCTGGCAGAGAGACAGAGGGCATAATCAAGAGAGGCAGACTTCACAGATTTCTGGCACCTAGCATATTTGTTATCTAAAGCCGGTCTCCTGGATACATTCTGACATCATTCTGGGCACTTGATTATGTTGTCATCTTAGGTAGTAACTGCCCATTTCAGTAGTCCTTATTAATTTTACCTTATTTCTCTTACCAAGTTGTGATTTGAACCACTTTCTGTATTCTTTATAAATTTTGAAATCTTTGAGGAAGGGAATGTCATCTTAATTCCTATTTTATCTTCAGGGCCCAGAACAGTGCTAGGCAAATGTGAACAATCTTGTCGAAAGGAGGAAGGGAGGGGGGAATGAGGGAAGGTAGGCAGCTTAAAGCAGAAAGGGACTTTAGTCAGACTTCTTCATGCCGTAAATCAAACCCCCAAAGCTTTATTTTATCCCCACTTTTTAATGTGCTTTAGGAAAGTGATGGGGGAGTGAGGGATACCTGAAAGCCCCTATTACTCCCTAAGGGCCAAAGTTTAGCAAGACTTACTGGAGCTCCTGCTGGGCCCTGTGTGCCCAAGAAGCCTGAATCTCCTCTGGTTCCTTTAAGACCTGGAAGGCCTATGAGACCTTGTGGCCCAGGCAGGCCTCGTTCCCCTGGTGGTCCGGTGTTGGGGACTCCACCATCACAAGCACAAAGACCTGAGTCCCCTGGGGAAAAGGACAACATAGAACAAAGTGGGCCCTTTTTCCAAGAAGAAGGAAGATAGTGATTATTTGTGACTTGAACAATTCCATGGAGAGAATCAGAAGGCCTACAGAGAACAGACTCAAATGAACTTTGTTCATTCTTCATCAGAGTGTGTCTATGCTAGTGATTCAGATTTTATTAGCCTGAAATGAGACCCAGCTATCAGTGAGCCTAGTATGCAGCCAGAGTTGATAACCGCCAACCTATACTAACCAACCAAAAGTCTGGAATCTAAGTCACTCAGAAGTTCTCTTTCCCAAAACATCTTTTCTCCTCTGACATTTTTACACATGAGGAAATGTAAAATAAAATGATAATAGGGATTCATCAAAGCACCTTTAGGAGTTATCAAGGAGTCACTAGCACTATGGCCCAACCACCTATACCTTCTATAGTTATGGTCAGGAAAACGAGAGTTGGTGCCAATATAGGAGATGCTGAGTTCCCCTAAGATCCTGAAGGGCCTCTTCGTATTTCTAGGAAATTGACAAACCCCGAAACTCTAAGAGAACACTCTGTTCTTCAGATTAGTATTTCTAAGTTGTGATCCATGGACCTTCTGCATGTGTCACCTGTGATACTTATTTATAGGACAACTTGCTGGGCCCCATCTCAGTCCTAATCAATCAATCTCAGGCGACTAGACCTAACAATCTAATTTTTAACAATCTCCCCTAGATGATTCTCATGTACAATGAAGCTTGAGAATCACTATCCCTATTCCAGACTTAGAGGAAACTTTTTGGCTTCCTGAAAAATACAGAAGGGGAAGCATCACAGCTGTCTCTTTTTGTAAGAGTGAGAATGGTATCGAGAAATATACCAACTCTATAATGAGTCAGGGAAGGGCCAAAATTAACATCCTAGGCTCCAAACTTATAGTTTAACACCATTTCCCCCTCAAATGGTCTTTTGTGGATCTGAATAACAGAGATCAAGCTTTCATAAATTTCTTAACTAGCTCCTACACTTAGGTAGTAACATTTTATAACAGGGCAATAAGAAAGGAGAGGAATAAATGAGAACTCGGAGGCTGAGGAAAGCTGTTAATTCCTTGAGAGAAGAGGAAAGATCTCAGATACCTGAAACCCCTAGGGCATCCCCAAATTGCTTTTCAGTCAGTAGTTGTGCTTCTTGCTAGACCCTGGCCTAGTTTGTGACCATAAAGAATTGACTTATTTGAGTATCTTCCCTTCAGCGTAAGGAATGGGGAAATTACCCAAACACAGCACGAAGAAGGAGAGAATTAGTACAACTGAAGCCTGGGGTCATTGATCAGTTCTCCAATCTCAGTGGGGACTGGAGTTGTTTTCCTGGAGTCAGTCACCTTTTTCAGAGTCTCAAGGCTTGACTTGTTCAGAACCCTTTCTTCTAGGCTGAAGGTAATAAGTGGCTTTCATCCCTGGACTTGCAAACTGGGAGGGTTTGAAGCATGTGCAAACTAGGAGGGATAACACTCTAGGTTGCTGACAATAGCTTCTGCAGGTGGAAGGATATGGGAAAAGTAGCCTGAAAGCAACTTGTCTCGTGTCAGCCTCAGTCTTAGAGGCCCACATATAGCACTTCCAATAATCTTACAATCAAAGCTGCAATCGAGATTTACAATTGCTTCTATTCAGGTTCCTAAGGCTGTTGTTTTATTCATTCTCTAGGGAGCGTAGGGGACCGAGAAACTTAAGGGAACAAAATCACCTTTTACTCCTTTAAGGCCTGGGTTTCCTCTTGGCCCCCGTTCACCTCGGAGACCAGGGATCCCTGGCTCTTTTCTGTGCAGAATTCCACTGTTAAATCCTGGACCTGCAGGAAAAAAGAAACATAAGAGACCAGCAACTTATATAAGCCTGATGACTCACCAGACTCACCACAGCACCTCAATCACCAAGGCTTGAGTCCTTGAGGCTCAACAACACTCAGGATGGAGGCAAACAAATAAAATTCAAGATAGAGACCCCAAGTCTGCAGCAAGGAGCCAATAGGATTTTCTGTTGGTTCAATTCACACTAGTAATACTTACAGAAAGTCTACCATGTCCCAGGCACTGTACTAGACACTGGGGATATACAAATGAATAAAGTAGCTTCAGTAACTCAGCAGTCCCAGAAAGCTTCCTTGGGACAAAAAAGGAAATAGGTACAAGCTGCAGTGGTCATGGGATTTAGAAGACAAAGAAATGTGCTGGACAATATTTCTAGCCTTTCTCTCAGAATCTGGAATCCCATTCTGAGGTAGAAGATTTAAGGAGGACAAGCCCCTTTTAGCAGCCATCTCGAGGATCTAGGCCTGGCTTTTTGTTTTCCCCTCAGGCTCTCAGTTCACCCCATTGGACCGCTATGGATCAGAAGAAGCTCAAAAGAGCCAATGCTGCTTCTTTAGGAGCTGAAAAAACAGAGGCCTAGGGGCTGAGAACAGTGAAAGATGGAATGGGAATGGGTACAAAAGTTAGAAGGCTAAGAAGGCCTTACTAGCTTGTTCCTTGAGGGAGAAAATTCTGCTGCAGCTGATAACTGCTTAGAGAGGGCTCTGACTCAGACAGCATGGGGCCTTCACTGCTGCCTCTCTGCAGTTATCATGTGTCCTGCTTTAGCTGTTTCACCTGGGAGATGTTTCCTCAAAAATCATGACCGTTCTGCAGTCTGGATTATACCTGAGTCTCAAGACTGAATAGAGAAATGAACAACTTACCAGGTAGGCCTGGTGGGCCTGGTGGGCCTGGTGGGCCGGGCCAACTATCTCTGCCAGGGAGGCCATCTGGCCCAATTGTCCTGCGGCCTGGGTTTCCTCGGTCCCCCTTCAGGCCTGGAAGCCCTCGGGACCCTAAGGCACCTGGGACACCTGAAAGGATAAGCCCACACACAAATGCTCATCACATCACCCTGATGTTCAGGGTATTCCAGTCAGTGGCGTGTGGTGGAAACAACCCAAGTGAAGAATCTGGAAAAGCATTTGCATTTCTCTTGCACCAGAATTAGAAGGGTCTTTAGGGATCAATCAGCCTAACCTCTTGGGACACTGAGGCCCAAAGAAGACAGGAAATAGTTAGGGGCCCACAGTTTCTTAGTAGCAAATTTGAGAGGAAAGCCTGGGTCTCCAGCCTCCCAGTTCTCAAGGTTTTCTGCCTTGGTGCTGGGGCCAGCTAGACCTTTTCCTAGTGGCTGCTTTAAAAGCGTAAGTATCCTGAAATTTACTAAATGCAGAATACAAATATCTTCATACAATAACTAAGAAAATGCCATGAAGGCTATGTTAAACAGTTTGATGAAAATATTTCAGATTGTATATGAAACCAGCACATTGTACCCCTTGATTGCACTAATGTACACAGCTATGATTTAATAAAATAAATAAAATAAAATAAAATAAAATAAAATAAAATAAAAGCATAAGGATCCTTATAGAAGCCCATATCCAAGGAATTTAGAAACTGGTGACCTTAAAAGTAATGTCTGGGGCTTTATACTTAGGACATCACTGCTTCCCAAACTCTGGCATGCCTTTTTTCTGCCTGCCACTATAGAATGACTTATGGTTATGCCCCTGTGTTGAATGGTTCAAAGATGTCATCCATAGGATCCTGGGACCATTTAGTGCTCAGTTAAGATGAGAGTGAGGGAACAGGTACAAACCTCCCCCTCTTGGCAAGCATCGGCTGGGCTGACACGTCCACAGAAGAGTGACATGGCTCTAGCAGCTCAACATAGGACCCTTTTGGTTACTATAAACCTCAGTGACAGTCAGAGATTACCTATCCAGTTGTGGCACATGATTTAAACCCAAGTTAAGCTCCTCACCCAGGCCCTACCCCTCCTGCTGGCTAGCAGTAGGAAATCTACTGACTATAGCCTATCTCTCCTTTGACTTTGGCTAAGTGTGTGCCTAAACCCAGAGGTACAGACGGGGATGCTGGGAACCACAGTGGATAGAGGACTGATCTGTGCAGGGGATGGGTTATTTTATTGTCACCTGGTAATGATGGCAAGCCAGGCACACCAGGGGGTCCACGCAGACCCTTAATGCCTTCGTTTCCTCTCAGACCTGGGAGGCCTGGTACACCAAGGTCTCCAGGATTACCTGGCATTGTAATGACAAAAAAAAGCAGTAAGCAAACACAGAGGAGGCCGACAAATGCCCTGCTAAAAATACAGAGAGCTGCCCTGGGCTTAGATGTGCCTTGCTTTCCAGATAAGAATGGCCTCACATGACAATAGGCCTACTGGAGTTGAAGTTCCACTAGCATTAAGGAGTGGTCCGAGGTTCCACTAGCATTAAGGATAGAGTTTGTCTTCCATGATAAGTTCTGCTAAGTACTAGGAAGGTTCTTCTACTACTACCAATGCACTGTATTTTCTCAAATGTCTACCGTTTGGGTTAACAGGTTACTGTTTACGTTATATGTATATACTTAGGTTTCCTGGGAGTGGTACACAGGAAGCCACTGTTAACTATTAATACCTGAAAGGGTATGGGCCTGAGAGAATGAGAGAAGAGGGAAAGGTCAGGAGACCCATGTGGAAGAGACTTTAGAAGACTCTTGCATTGGTCAAGCAAGAAGTAGTTGGAGTCGATAGGAATCTGGATCTTTAGAGAAGGCAAAAGGAAAAGTTGGGCATAGACAAATAACTAGGACAAGGAGAGGAAAAAACAAGTTTTTTAAGCATCATACTGTTGATGGGCCTCAACCACTTGCCCTGCCAACCAAACAATTTTCCACTTCCTATGAAATTGTCAAGCCCAAGCATGCTTGGAATCATCTATATGAGACTTTGAGTGTTCCACAGTATTGAGCCAACGTCAGTCCAGCTAGGGAGCATATCAATTCTTCCCTAAGCATCCCAGAAGAACTACTGTTACGAAATTCAGGCCCAGGCAGACCCAAATCCTAGTCTTGGTGTACCCAACACAAAATTGGGGTGCTGGGATTGGCTTCTGTGCCACAGAGATTGGAGTTAGCTTTATTCCCAAGCTCAGGACCCATGTGAGCCCTTGGAACTATTCGGTTTAGCAGCAATCCAGAGTCTAACAAAGCATCTTTTAAACAATTTCAGGGTATACAGTATTTAACCCTGTGTCTTTTTTTCCTCCACTCAAATTACAGAGAAGTTGCACCTGGAATCACAGCACCATCTGTATCAATGAAAACGTCTGGGCCTGGCAGGCCAATGCTGCCCTTTTCACCCTGCAAAGATTAAATACAATAAACACAAGTATTACCATGACCTTATCTCCCAAGATCCTTCCAGACTTATCTTTAGGAAAATGAAAGGTTCCTTGTGCTGTGACTCCCTCCTGATTCTCAGGGTTAACTAGTCCGTAGGTTAATTTTAAAGTCCCATAAATTTTAAGATGATAGAAACACAAGGCAGAACATAGGCCTGACACTCACTTGCAAACCTGACAAGGACAAGGGCCCTGCTCAAGGACAATCTTCTTCTGGGCCTGGGAAATATGTCATAGACAACATGGCTGTATCCAATACATGCTAAGGAGGCAGCAGAGTTTCAGCTTTTTCCCCCGCTCTCAGGAGGCCTGAGACTCTGCTACTGTCGCTACCCTTGTTAGGGGATGATGTCAGTCAGGCAGAGGAGTCCCAGATCTTTCAAAAGAGGGATCAGGTACCAGAATCAGATATAATGACATATGTAGACTGGATGGTGGGAGCTGTGTGCCCCAGTTTCAGGCAAAAAGGTATGCATTGTCTCTAGAGAACTTAAAAACAGTAAGAAAACCTGACTGGCAATTCTAAACAATGTCAATAACAAAATATTCCTCCTCTTAGGGTTGGACTTACTCCCACTAGCCCCTGTCTCTTAGTTTATGACTGATCAAGCAGCATCTAAGAAAGGCTTATCAGCAGCTTTTTGTGTTGAATGTAGATTGTATGCATTCATTTCTTGAGAAAAAGTGATATCTAAAATGTCAAAATATTAAAAGTACTTCCTCGTATATGGAGGTATTTATGGTAATTATTCACCTTTCTACCTTCCTAACCCTGGATTTTCACTTCCCAACATTACCTTAATTCCTGGGAGTGCATTAAGCCCGGGGAAACCTGGGGACCCCTTCTTGCCCTGTAACAGAAACAGTTACTACTAAGTTGAAAGTATAGGAGCATAAGAAGGGCTGATCTTTGGATTAAGCCTGGGAAAATGGCACAGGGATCTTGGCTAGTATCCAGGGTATGTATGGCTTGTATCTGACGCTGGAAGCCATAAAGTCTTCCAGAAGGCAACATGGCAGTAGGTAGCCAACTTACATACAGCATGTCCATAAAGTTCGTGGGCAATTTACTCTGTTAAACTATTTTAAATTGCATGCAAACTTTATGTCCACTCTGTATTAGGAATATTCATCATAAGCGTAGAGGTATATATACGCAGGTTGGGCCTTGCCAGTTCCTGATAATACGCCAAAGATGGATGACCACAGCATGGCATGGCAAGGCACCAAACTTCATGCCTGGTTACCCATCTTCTTGGGTGAAAACAAAAGAAAAGGGTGGCTAAGATTATACCAATAAAAGGGAGAGGAATGATTTCTCTATTAAGTGATATCTTCTTTTGCTTATGTTAATAAAGTAAGGAGGACTTTTGATTAGGATTTTATACATCAAAGTTTTAATGATATTAACCAAAATACCTGTCTCCCTGGAGGACCATGGACTCCTTCTGAACCCATGGGGCCCTGTAAAGAGAATAGCCACACCTTAGAAAGATTAATAGCCCACACTAGAAACAGCCAGTAGACTTACAAAACAAAGCTATCCAACTGAGTTTAAGATTTAGCAGCTCCTAAAATCAAGTAAGAGAATGTTCCTAGACCTGGCTTCTTTCTAAGCAATAATCCCTCAGGCTGAAGAGCCACATTTTTAAAGAGCTAAATAAATGGAAACATTTTAAATAGTAGGTGGAATTTGGTAGAAGGGCTGGGTGGTATTATATTTAGTCTGCATTAGTTCCAAGTCAGGAGATTTTAAAATAGATTATGGGAGGGCCTCTTGTCTTCCACCTCACATGCATCATTTGTTGATGATTATATGTTTTCAAGCAAAGGAGAAGGAAAAGTAGAGAAAGAGGCAGGGTAATGGATGAACATTGCTAAATACTCAAAGGACTCTTAACAAACTTCATGGCAATGCAAAAAATAAAATTCTCTAACGTTACTTTTTCAAGACTAAGGTTGGTCAACTGCTTCTAGCTCAAGATGTACATGCCTGAAGGTAGGAATCAGAGAGGCTAATAGTTATTTATCTGTTTAAAGTGAGATCGATATTGGAAGCCATTGACTGCAAACATCACTATGAACCTCCTAGGCTTGTTTCTATCCTGTAAAGATTGCATTTGGCCCTCTTTCTTCCATTCCTGTGCCATCCCCCTGCCCAAATTCACTTGGAATAGAATGGAATGAAAGCAAGACAATACTCACATCATTCTTTACCCTAGAAGATAATTATACATGAAGGCAAGAAGAGTAAATAGGCTAAGTAGACATTTAGAGTAGGGGGTACACCATTCCTTATTGAAGGGAGCCACTCTGCCAAGGGAATGGGGCTAAGTAGAGAGAAGGAGATCTTAGGAACTTGTCAGAGGGTTGAAGAAGAGAAATAAGAAAAGCCTAGGTGGCCATCACGTTACATAAAATAAAGAAGCAAATAAGAAAGAAAACGGACCAGGTGAAAGGACAGACCCAGGCAACCCACATTTCAGGTTCATACCCGAGGCCCTGGCAAACCAGGGATTCCTTTTTCTCCTTTTTCTCCAGTAGTTCCAAATCCCTAAATGAAAAAAAGAAACCACAAGTTATAACATTCATTTTCTCATAAATTTCCTGGCTCCATCCAAAGCAAGGAGGTAACAAATCATTTTCACCATTCCATTTGAGAGGCTCACTGTGCTGAGTCTCTTGTCACTGTCTGAGAAGCATCCTTCATTCAGGTCTCCCCTTTGGTTTTAGAAGTAATGCCCCTCAACACTATTACATGTATTTATAACATGACAGGCTGAAATCACAGGAATAATTAAATATATAACCTTGTTGATTTTACAGATGGGGAAACTAACATCCAGAAAGGTTAAAAGTCAATGGTAATGCCAAGTGTTCTGACTTCCGTTCCAGAGCCCTTTCCCTAAGAGGTTGTCTTTCATCATCCAGGAACTTAATTCTTTGACCCACAAATGGAGAATTGTGCAAATCCACGGAAGCTGATACTAGGGAGAAAGGATTTTTCCCTTTGGAGACACAATGACCACAACATCCTTTTTGGTGGGAAGGAGTATTTCTATATAGGCACCCCTGCAGTTCCTGTTATGGGGGCTGTAGGGCTCTTGCCTGGCCATAGGAGTCCTCCAAAGGGGACTGTGAAATAGTCTTTAATCTTTCTTGATCTGCTCATAAGAGGTGAGGGTTTGCAACCATGAGTATGACTTGGGGATTTTCTAGGGAGAAGCAGAGTATCCAAGAAGGAGAGTAAGAGAGAGCTTCTTTCCCTCTGGGTCCAACGCAAATGTCTGAGTTGCCAAGATACAGAACAGTTCATTATAAAAGTAGATAAAGCCTTTCACAGAAAACATAACTGAGGTCATTCATTTTTTTCTTTGCTATTCACAACTGTACTTTTTCGAGCACAGATTTTGGCAAATAATAACAGTTTAACCTATTAGGAGAGTAAAGAAGGCAGTGAAGCTTTCTTAAATGTAAGCCTGTAAAAGATACTAAATCTCCCCTTGTCCCCTTGATGTGACCTGGATCAACTGGCATGAGGGCACTGCTCCAATCCCATTTGTAGCTTTATCTTCCTCTTGCGTACATAGTCAGTATCCCAGTGGTTCTTTTTTTTTTTTTTAAGTAGGGGGAAGGGTGTGTGTTTGTAAAGGGTCCAGTTCAAAGTAGGCATTGGTCCCTACTTGCCTTTTTTCTTTTCTACATCTATAATCGTGTATTAAATACCTCAGCTCTCATGCTGAATAGAATTTCTAATTTGAAAGGCCTGTGGGTTAAACTGAATGCAAACTTGTTTGAAATCTTCGTTTTTCTGCCTCTTGTATTGGAAACCAAGGCATGCTGCCACCTGGTGGAATGCGTCTATTATCCTCTGAAGTGCAACACTTCTTGCAGCCTTCCCTGACCTACCCATGAAAGCTGTCACAGCCCATGCTGCCCCAAACTCTTAAAGCACCAAGATTGGTTGTGCCTGAAAAGTTTTGTAAGCAGAAGGTCTGTGTCATACTCCCTTTTGTCCCTCTAAGAGATAGCAGCTGGAACACATACAAAGTAGTCCAGTAAATACTGGTAGAATTGAATAGGGTAATGACCCAGAAAAGAAAACTGTTGCAAATGGTGAAGGAAAGAACGTCCAGGAACTGTTTCATGCCCCCCCCCATCTTACCCACAGTTACAAATACAAATGGGCCTTATATTCCTTCAGAAAGCAGAAAGAGCCTCTGGGTTCTTGCTTTTTCAGAAAGAGAGAGAGAGAGAGAGAGAGAGAGAGAGAGGATCTGAGAGCTTTGCTACAGTGGAAACAAAAATAAATATGTAAAAATGTAAAAAATATAAAAACAATGAAAGAAAGAAATTTGTGTGTATGGGGTAGAGCCAATAAAAGATAAGTGAGTTGGCAAGACAGTAACTGTAGGCTCAACTTGTCTCCCAGTGCAGGGACCCTAAGGAACAAGCTGTTCTAGCAAGATGTCCTGGGACCCAGCCCTGTCACAGTTGGCCCTTATCGTAAGTGAGCCTGCAACTGCTGTTTCTACACCTCCTACTCACCCATGGCCCAGAAACCCTCGCTGGAGCACTAGCTTAGCTGTTTACAGGCCTGTTTTCACAGGCGCTGGGCTCTTGGTACTTCTTGGTTCTGAGGAGACTCAGAAACCTCACCTACCGCGTAGTTACCTCAGATTCACTCAATAGTTTCCTCAAGATTTGCCAGTTTCTTCTCTTTTCCCTCCCTTATCTCTCTTGTTTTGTCTTCCCCTGTGTTTGCTAGTCCATTGGACAGAAGGCACATGGGGATATGATTCACTCTGAAAACCTCCACGGGAGGAAATGCGGCCTACAAGCGTGTGAGTGTGCTGCTAGGGACAATGGGACAAAATGTGTGACGCCGAGACTGAGTCAGAAAATCAGGGGCGTTTGATTACTGCAAAAAGGGACAGGAGCAAAGGCGAAGTGTAAAATCCTTCAGGTTGGCCACTTTGTCTCCAGCACAGATTTGGCCTGAGGTGGGAAGGAAAAAAATGGCTGAAAGGAACATTTTGGATTCCCTAGCAGTGGTTCTCAACCTTCCTAATGCCGCGGCCCTTTAATACAGTTCCTCATGTTGTGGTGACCTCCAACCTTAAAATTATTTTATTACTTCATAACTGTAATTTTGCTACTGTTATGAATCATAATGTAAATATCTGATATGCAGGAGACCCCCCAAAGGGGTTGCGAACCACCGCTAGAGCTTTCCTTTCTCAACGCTGTCTTGTTTTGTAGTTAGCATGGATAACTGAAAGCCGATGTGAGGGCTTTGGATTTGAGAAACGTGTTTCCTCTGAAAAGCCCACAGTGTCTTCCTGCCTTTCTCTTACCAACCTTTACATCAGAAACCATTCATATAAGGTACCTATGAGTCTTCCTTTTAAGTAGATAAAGATATTAGGACAGAAGGAGTTACATGATTTGGTGAGGGTCACATATCCAATCTGTGTCAAAGTGGGCTGAGAATTCTCTTTTATTGATTCCCACCCTGTGAAAATATGCTATTTTATGTAAAGGAGATATTTTCCAGCTTTGATGTTTTTACCGTCAACTGGGGTTTCTATTTTTCAGCCCACACTGCGAAACACTGGAAATGCTGAGCTTGAAACAAACAGTATTGCAATTTATCACCTGCACTGTCCTCAGTTGGTCTCTCTTTCTTTTACAGGACAAAAGAGAACGGGTTGAAATTGCAGCAGGGGAAACACTCTTGAGTTTGGACTGTGAGTTTGGATGTGGAAGGAGAAGGAGAGGGCATGAGCCAGTGAACCCAGTAACAGCAGAGAACATAAAATCCTTTTTAGAGACTTAAGAAATGCAGCCTAATTCATAATTGCTAAGACGTGGAAGAAGCCCAAATGCCAAAGCATCATCTTTTTGTGTGTGAAATATTTCTCCAAACCCTTAGCAGAGTTAGCAATTTCATCGCCTTGCTTTAAAGCATGTACTACACACACCTCTATTACATTGTATGGAATCTGTCCATGGACCTCTCTGTCACTTCCTTTAGATTCTGAACACTTGCATGGCATAGGTCTCAATAACTTTTATTAAATAGAGAATCAAATGAGAATGTTTGTGTTAGTGCCTTGGAGTTCCTACAACTATGACCGGAAAAGTATTACATGGAGCAATCATTGGCCAGTGTTAGAATTCCATTGAGACCACCAAGTAACAACTGACTTGAACCAAGCATACCCTCAACTCAAGGGCTTGGCATGTCTGAGTTATTTTCACAATGTCAAAATATGGGGGGGGGGGGGAGATCAACCATTTCCTCAGCTCTTTTCCCCAACACCAAAATTAAATCCTTTACATGACCCCAAGCTTTTCCTGTACCCTTCTACTAACTAGTTCATACATCTAGTCGCCCAATTTCATCAGACCCATCTGAGGCTTGGATCTTTCTTCTCAGACAGTTCCGTTACACAGCAAACTCAGAGAGGAGACAGGCAAAAAAATATTTGAGACCCAAATGTAAGAATTCCTCAGAATCATCCAAGAAGCTTGCTATATGACTCATTTCCAGGACCCATGCTGGAGGTTCCAACTGACTAGCCTCTGGGTTTAGAGTGCAGTGTCTGCCTTTTAATAAGCATCTTAGATGACTGTGGTATGGGTCTGATCCACATTTTGGGAAATGCTCTCCTGAGAGCCAGCGTTTCTTTCACTTCTGCCTTGGTTGCATTTAAAGCCATCACTAAATTTATTCCTCAACTGTATGCACATAGGGAAAGGTAATTTACCATTACCTTTTCACAATACCCCTTTTTATGCAGGGAATACATTATTCGCAGGACTATTTTGAGAATGGTTTTCACACAGTTCCCAACTTAAAATTTGCAATGGTGACCTCGCCCACCACTAGCACCAGCTATGCTTTCTGCTTTATTTTTCTCCAGTTCATTTATCACACAGAAACATATTACATAATTGACTTACTTATTCTAGTTATGTTGTAGTCTTCTTTCATTAGAGTGTGAGTGCCATGAGGAGAAGAAGTTTTATATTTCTTTTATCCACATACCCATAGTGCTTAGAAGTGTGCCTGCCACTCATAAAGCAAGCAAGATCATTGTTGACTTGAAAAAAAAATGAATGGCCAATTACTGGAAACTCTACCTGAAAGCCCAGGAAGCACAAGTGGCATGTCTGGTTTGTGCTCCATCGATTCTTCCCTTTCAGCTCTGTACCAGTTGCTAAATTGAAACAGGAAGCTACCTTTCACTGCCATTTCTTTTTAAAATCACTAGTAATACAATTTCTTAGAAAATTGCCTATAACAACTGCAATAGCTTGAGAGGATGCTGTGTCCCTAGCCATAATTCCATGAATAACAGTCCTTCCACCCAGTTATCTTTCTGCATAACTTTCATTAAAATCTGTGCAGTCTGGATCCTTCCTCAGCTTATCAAGTTAAAATTTCCCTATCCATGTATCCATGGAACTGCTCTTGAAACAGCCATTTAGCTTATAATGAAGGCCAGTGGCTGGCTATTGACGTAAGGGTGACTTCATATATTCTCATAAAAAGCTGTATAGGGCAAGAGGTCTATAACTATGGTCTAGACTGCTTTCTAATAAGATTTGATGGTGTTTTTTAAAAATTCTGTTTTTATTATAAATGATGTATAGTGGTGGTGGTGGTGGTGTATGTTATACTGAATCACACTGATGTTATGAAGCAAAACATTTAGCTTAAAACTGGAAAACCATCTATTACATTGAAAGGTATTACAGAAGGAAAATATATATATAAAACTGCATCTGCTTGGACATTTGAAAATTTATAATTGAAATAGAAACTTATTAAAGTATAAAAATCCTGGATGTTGAATGTAAAGGGTGAAAGCATATCTTAATTATCAAAGTAAACACAGAGGAAATTTCATTAAATGCCAAATGGGTTTCTTAGCAGAAAATAATTGTGAACATTAAAGTAAGATAAAATAGAAAAGTAATGATAAGTGGCTATTTTTCTTCTCTACCCAATAAAAAAATCATTTCCAAAAAAAGAAATAGAAACTTATTTCAGGAGAGACACATCTTCACCTTGTGCATGATTGGTTACTAATAGAAAGGAGTTTGGGTTTCCATACTGTTTTCATTTTACACGTGAATGGGGTATAGCATTCCACAGTCTAGTGCTGAAGTCACCCGGGTACAGAGACATCCAAACAACTTCAGTCACGTTCTCCTAGTTCTAAATACTTTGAATCCATCAGAAGGTGAATGTTGGAAACAATATGTCTGAGATCAGGATAGTGGAGTGACACTGGACTTTTTCTTGTCCATTTAGCATAACATTTGTCTTTCCTTGGGCAGATAGTATAAGGCTTTGCAGATTCACACACGTTCTCTCAAGGGATAGCATGACGTCCTGGTTTAACCGCAGTCAGAAAGATGAAAGTTTAAATCTTGGTTGGGTCACTTACTAGCTGCATCTACCAGGGCAAGATATTTAAACTTTCTCAATTTGTTCATTATAACATGGGAGACTCACACCTATGTTAATTAGGGATGTTGGGAGGATTTAATTACACAGCAAATATATACCATAGGGCAAAATCGTGCTCTATCAATGCAGTTTCCTTCCCCATTGCCCCACACTGTACTTAAACAGTGTTAATTTTTACTGTCAACGCTATTCCAGCCTGATGAGAAATGATATGGTCAGTAGGATAATAATTAGGAAGATTTTATTGTCTTTATGTTATATACAAGAACTCAAACTCAGATTGTTGATTTGTTTAATTATTACTGATTTGTGTAATGCTGTGGGATAAAAACAAGAGCAAAACTTGGGTTTCCTGGTTTCTAGGTTGCATATTTCCTTAGTACCAGAATCTACCCTATGATTGAACTAGACATTTGGTGGGCGCCTCTGAAGTGAACTCTCTTACGGTGCATCTTACAAGGGTACAAGTGAAAATTACTAAATGTAGAATATAAATGTCTTCATATAGTGATTAAAAGGCCATGAAGGCTATGTTAAATAGTTCAATGAAAACATTTCAGATTGTATATGAAGTCTGCACATTGTGCCCCATGATTGCACCAATGTACACAATTATGATTCAATAAAAATTAAAAAAAAAAAAAGAATCTAACTGGATGAGTCTCCCACAGTATCATGAGGACATTGAAGGAGAGAGTTGAAGTGACATGCTCTGGTAGACGCAGCTGGTGGGTGACACAAGGAAGATCCCAACCTTGGTCTATCCATTTGCAAAACCCATGCCTTCAGAAAATCTTGCAGGTAAAATGAGCAGAGGAACCTTAATTTGCTCCATATTTGTATTCCAGAGAACTTGGTGGGTTTTTTTTCCGCAGTTTTTAGCCAGGGGCCAGGTTTGAACCCACCACCTCCGGTATATGGGACTGGTACCCTACTCTTTTGAGCCACAGACACCGCCCCTAAGAGAACTTGTTTGAGGAGGGACCAATTGCTCTTTTTATTTTCTTTTATATTAATAGCCAGGATAATGTCTTTTGAGAGACTGCCATTTGGTGACATTTCTAATTTTATACCAGATAGATACATAACTTTGATCAAGTTCTACATCTTTTAAGCCAACATAATCTATGATACAAATATATATTTTCTATGCTATACCAGCAAATATCTAATTAGAAATTTTGTTTCTTGAGTAAATAAGTATCTACGAAGAAATGTAGACTGGCTAGTTATTTTCAGGGAGGGGCTTACAGATGCTAGGATCTAGAAGATTTTTTTTTTTTCAGAAAATAAAATGTACCTATTTATTTATAGATGTTTAGGAAAATGATTTTTACTACCTAAGCTCATAGGACACTGATAAAGCCAAAGGTCTGTTGCTTGATTTTACTGTAAAATGTTATCTTTAAAGTCTATCTGGTAAAATGACACAAATGGATTGCTTGCTGAATTATTTTTGAATCTGGAATCTTGGGTTTTTTTTTTTTTTTGCAGTTTCTAACCAGGGCTGGGCTTGAACCTGCCACCTCCAGCATATGGGGCCAGCGCCCTACTCCTTTGAGCCACAGGCGCTGCCCTGAATCTGGAATCTTGCTGTTGGATTCTTGGTCTTGGCCTTCTTTTATTTTTATTTTTTAGACTCCTTGTAGATACTCCTTTCTGTTCATGTATCATCTTTAAATTCCATCCAAAAGCAAGGTATCATTTTTAAGTCCCTTCGGAAAATATCACGAACTTACGTTCTTTTTGCCTGTGGTGCAAGATCCAGAATTCCCAAGGGATGGTGAAGCCAGAATTTGAAAGGATAATAAAATAAGTAGGCTTTATGGAGGGAGCAGAGTCTATGCTTGCAGACAGCAGTATGGAGAGTGTTGACTCCAAAGGGGAGGAGAGCACGGTCAGTGGGGAGAGAGTAGCATGAAACGAAGGTGCCCTTGCTTCTCTTTTCCTTCCTCTCTGTGCAGGAAATGGTCGCTCTGAACACATCACCGAGAGCCAGTGAGAGGAGGAGAAGGGGCCCTGGAGGGGTAGAGTGAAAAGGAGAGGGGAGAGAACGTGGACAGAGGGGAGGGAAGACGGGTCAACCACGAAAATGAGAAGGCTGCTTCTTCCTTTGAGAAAAGCCTAAAAAGAATTCAGAATACGTGGAACCCGAGAGACAGAATACTCACCTTTCATGAGCTCCGTCCTACCACAGGTAAGTACTTGCAGAGTGTGTTTGGGTGGAAATTGGTAGCTGGAAAGAACCGGAGGTTTAGCCTCTCCACTGTGAGCAATGTGCATGGAGCGGAATATATCAAGAATAAACGGCCAGTGGGCAAATCAATCCTAGAGGAAATTAAAAACACATATTTGGGGCCGTTTGCTAACCCGGTGCTCCGTGCCATGGTGACAAAGAAAGGGTTAGTCACGATGCTGCCATCACTAACGACTGGTGAAAATAGAACAAGCTGAGAAGCAGGCTTCCTCATTTCCTGAACCTAAGACAATAATAACCTTCTTTAACTTGGGATAAAAAGTTTGTTAAAGCAGAGTTGTTTTTTATTTTTGTCTTTGTTCATTGCTTTTTGAATATTCTACTCGCTGGCAGAAGTCAGTGGAAATTGATTGCTCTTTTTGCATCTGAATCAAATCTCATAATCTCTTTGTTTCTCAAGTTTTTAACTCAGGACTATAAAAATAATAGCCACCAGCAGCACCTTATGTTTGAATAGCAATGCTGCTTCTTTTTAAATGGCGGACTGAGGCTCACATGAGAAGCTACTGGCTTTGTGAATAACGACTCCATTGATAATGCCACCAAATATGTGTATGGGGCCTTGCTGGTGCCTGGGAGGCGGAGGTACTCTGCCTGACTTCAGCTGTGGAGAAGCAATAGAATTTCCCTATTCCTTCCCATGTCAAACTGCGCCAATGGTGATAGGCACATTTCTAAAATTTACTCATCCTCTTTAGAGAACATTCTTAGTTACCCTAGCTTGCCAAGAAAACAGCCTTTCATTGGAAACACATGTAGTAAGCTGCAGAAGAAAAATCAGAAACAGAAACAAAAGCCGAAGGAATTGTATGCCCCGGTCTCCTGCCACACCTCACATCATTATTAAATCCTTTCTTTTAAAATGAATTTTCCTTTTCATTCCTATGGTCTATTACACAAACCACAGACAAATAAGTAGCATTTTATCTGGCAGCAGGTTTTAGATCCTCCTCTTTTCTTTCCTCAACCTCTCTCAAAGTCTGATCCACTAATGCCGATCAACTGCCCTTCGTAACTGAAATTAAGTATATAGTATCCCAATAACTGAAGTTGAAAAATAAATGTAATTAGAGATGTACAAAGGAGGTTGGGTGGCGGGTCTGGTACTGAGGCTATTTCCCATCTTTTTTTGTTCCTGAATTTGTCAGGGTATAAGCCTTTCGTTAAGACAGACGAGTATCTCAGGGGAACCTGATACCATCCCTGCTTCCGTAGGTAAATATTAATAATTATCCTATTCTTTTTTTCAGTGACTAGGTTCCAGGTATTCGTGTGACCCTGTGACCCAGTGCTGGTTCATGGGACATTGAGAGGATCGCTAATAAAGAGCCCTGGGGAAGGATTACCACTTCCATACCTGATGCAGCCATCCTGCTACCAGTTTACTGCTGAAGCTAATGGATGGAGAAGGAAGAAAAAGAGAGAACCACAGGAAAAGCAGAGCCGAGGCTCTGATGACTGCCTTTAGAACCAATCCTACCTATGATTCTCTTCTGAGCGAAGTAATCAATTCCCAGTTAAGTCAGATTTTTGTTTCTTCCATTACAGGCATGCCCAGTGAAGCAGTGGATGGTGATATTTGATCTGCTGCTAGCCTTGGGGTCATACACCAATCACTTGCACAGTGCAATGAGGGGGCACTGTTCTGTCTGTCAGCAGTTCTGGGTGTTATTTTCAATGCCATGCTTCCCAAACACTTCTACTTTGGCCAGGCAAGTTTCCTCTTGTGCTTACCAGTTTGCTGGGAGGATTAAGTGAGATAAGAAATAAGGAAAACTTGTAGATCATGAAGTATTAAGTAGTCTATTACTATAAATCAACTGACTTCATATTCCAAAAAGATTTTGTTCATCCTCCACGCCCATCCATCCTAATGTTTCATGGTCTGTCAATAAACATTTACTAATTGAATATTCTTTACTCCTTGAATGAAATTTTGGGGTTTTCCGTAATATATTTAGAGTTAAGAAACCTAGGATTTGTTCTACAGCTCAAGCCAATCCCAATCTAAAATGTTTCATGGAGAGCTTTCATTGTTTACAGCCAGTTTTTTTGTGGAGTGGTTTATTTTTGGGTGAGTACTTTAAAATGAAAAAGCATTATAATGACTGCCATATATTATAAGCACTCTATTGAGTGCTTGAGTTATATTGCATCGTCACTTTGCATGCTCCCCAAATCAACCTTTGTGTTAAGTGTTACTGGAGTGTTTTGTAGATGATGAAACTGGAGTTTATAGATTAAAGTGCGATCACTTTTCCCATGAAAAATAACTAATCAAAATTAAAGTTCAGAATAAGCCTAAACTTATTTGGTCCAAAAGCTTGTTCCTTTCTCTTAGGACCTCAGGAAGATACGGCTTATCAGTCTAAAGAATTAGGCTGAAGTTACAATAATGAGATGGAACACCAACCCCGCTCTACTTTCAATCAACCTTCCTCGTTCCAGGCCAGATAAAACAATGTGATTTAGACTCAGCTTCTTTTCATTCTCTCGAGCCCAGCTGTCCGTTTTTATCATCACCCAGCTAGCAGCATTATTTGACTGCCCACAAGACCAGAATTTCAAAAGAATCTTCTCAAATATGCTTTCTTGCCCTTTCTTGAATATGAACAATCAAGTGTAAATTTTGTGTCCCATTAAACTACAGGTGTTCATTCATAATTGAATTTTCACTAAAAAAAAAAAAAGAGTGTGTGCTACAGTAACTTGCAAAGTGTTTTAGCAAAAATTTACAGTCAAAGCTGCTAAAATGAAACATGATTAAGTCGCTGGCAGCCTGTATAGAAGGATATTGAGTGTGTGCGGCTGTGTCTTAATTAATCTCCCAAAGGAATCTTGTCCGGTGCTCAACATTTTCTAAAAGTGTTGTGTTTTAATACTATTATCTTCCCCACAATACTGATCTAAAAATATCTTCTAATCAACTGGAGAAGTCTCTGAAAAACACAAATGAGATTTAGGGAGTTAAAAAAGAAAATTCATAATTAGAAGAAAAGTTGAAAGTCACCACGTATTTCCACAGCAGTAATTGTAAAATACAGATCGTGAAAACATTCCTATCTATATGCATACAATCATGTTTTTATATACAAGTGAGAAAAATGTTGTTAATTCTGGATAGTGTCATTTTGTCAATAGTGCATATAATATAGTTTTTAACTGAAGTACACGTGTACTTTACATACAGTGAAATATTCAGATTTTAGGTATACAGTTTGATGAGTTTTGATAATACATTTATGCTTATAACCCACAATCATATCAAAATATTCCATCACCCCAGAAAGTTTCCTTGCACAACCTCTGATTCCCGAGGCCTCAAGCGTTGTGACTGTTACAATTGCAGGCGAGTGTTCTCATTTATAATTGAATATAAGTTTATTCATCCTGTACTGTACGTACATGAATTTTTTCAATCAACACAATGTTACTGAGAATTTGTAATACTATTGCATGTATTAAGTCTTTGTTCTTTTTTTTATATTACATTTTTGTGAACAAAAGTGAAAGAAACACATGATAGAGAATTTTACGGAATGAGAAATGAGGATAATAAGGTAGGAGGTGAGGGGGAGGAAGGGTGGATACAGCAATAAGATAGAAATCATTCCAGAACCCTTGCTGTGTGCCAGACGACCAGGCATTTTGTGTGTGCTCTAATCACCGTCGTGAACCCGAGGGGGAGGTGCTGGCATCATTACCAGTTGACTGCTGAGAGCACGAAGGAAGAGAGAGGTCGAGTAACTTTTCCAGAATCACACGGTTTCAGGCAGTCTGATCCATCACCAGGCAATACCATCTCCCAAATATCACATTCTCACGTTAGTTGGATTTTCTCTTCTTCTTTACATAATTTTATAAATAATTTGTAATTTTGTTTTTGATCTAGCCTAATTCTCCAGAAGTCTATTAATTGTATGACTTTTTTTAACTAAAGAGTTCTAAATACTTTTTTCTTTTAAAAAATATTTTATAATACTTTAGATATTAGAATGGCTTTAGATTTACAGAAAAGTTACAAAGATGATGCAAGGCGTTACTATAAAGCTCACATTGATTTTCCCTATGATTAATGTCTCACATTGAATATGGCACGCTTGTCTCCATTAAGGAACCAATATAAGACTTTGTTGTTAACCAAAGTCCATACTTCATTCCAATTTTACTTCGACCTAATGTCTTTTTTCTGTTCCAGGATCCCAACCAGGAGGTCACATTACATTTAGTCACCATCTCTACTTGGGTTCCTCTAGACTGTGTCAGCCTTTTAGATTTTCTTTGTTTTTGATGACTTGAGGAGTGTAGAGGAATACTGGCCAGGCGTTTGTAGAATATCTCTCATTGAGATTGGTCTAAGGTTTTTCTCAGGGTCAAACAAAAGTCATGAATTCTTAAGAGGGAGTCCGCAAGTGCTTTTCTCCACATATCACATCAAGAGTATATAAAATCGGCCTGACTGATTGTTGATACTAATCTTGATCACCTGATTGAGGTAGTGTTTGCCAGGTTTTTTACCTTTCAAGAGCCTCTTTCTCTCCCACGTTTCATGATGTATTTTTTGAAGGAAGTCCTGATATGTGGCCTGTATTTAAGGTGATGCTCTAGTTCCTTGAAGGTAGAGTATCTGTATCCATTATGAGGTATTATTCAGCATGAGACATTTGTATATTATCTTCCATTGGTTTGTTGATTGATATGTCATAGTCTTACGTATTTTGTGGGTACATGTGATATTTTGATACATATGCACAATGTATAATGATCAAGTCACAGTAATTGCAGTACTCATCAGCTCAAACATTTATCTTTTCTTTGTGTTAGAAACATTATAGTTCTTCAAATTATAATGATATACATAAGAAATTATTGCTAACTATAATCCCCTACTCTACCACTAAATACTGGAACTTACTCCTTCTAACTGTAGTTTTACACCCCTTAACTTCTCTTCATTCCTCCTCCACTCTTACTTACTTATTCATTTCTATCATTGTGGAATTATGGTTATTCATTTTACATTTTGATTATAACCCAAAACTACTTTATTATATCGCTCAAAGTTTTCCAGAGTTGGCCATTGCAAACTTTTTCAGTTGGCTCTTGACCACAATAAAAATTAAGAAAAATTAAAAAAAATTAAAAAAATAAATTAAGGGGTAGTGCCTGTGGCTCAAAGGAGTAGGGCGCTGGTCCCATATGCTGGAGGTGGTGGGTTCAAACCCAGGTCTCGAAGGAATATAAGTCATATATTTGACTATATTCAAAATAAGAGTTTACAAAAAATGATAGCTATGTGGGAAAATATAATATGATTTTGTTGATTCTTAATATCTTAAAAATACCCAATGTTTTTAAAACTATGACCATAACATACCCATTGTAAGAATAAAAAATACAACAATGATACTCAAAGAACTAGAGCAGCGGTTCTCAACCTGTGGGTTGCAACCCATTTGTAACAGTGAAAATACATCTTGGCAAGGAAGGTTGAGAACCATTGAGCTTTAGAGGGAAATAAGTGGAAGTATATCATTTTAATGTCTTTATGTTATAAGTGATATGCATCAATTTATTTTAAGGAGGTTATGATAAGTTAAAGATATATAATATACTCTATGGGGCCACCAGTAAACTATAAATAAAATTATAAAAACAAAAACATTTGTATCCCCATAATGTTCTGTTGAAATAAAAAGAGTATGTGTGTGTCCCTGTGTGTGCGTGTATGTATAGTAACAGGCTAAGAACTCAGTGTGTGATAATAGGGCTGCTCTGTGTATGAAGACTTTCAGTGGCTCAAGGAAATACAGTTTCCCAAGCAAATGATATCATACTTGGGAAACTGTATTTTCGTGTGGTGGGCAATGTAAATGTTAAAGTTTGATATCATTTTGCCAAGAACTTACTAACAAGCAAGTCATTAATCTTGAGGCTTATTTATTGAGATGCTTATTAGAGGGAGAGATAGAATATTCAAAAATACCTGGTGCAGAGTTTCTGAAAGAAATTTTAAATGATGAATTCAAAATGATTGCCATCGTCCAAGAGAATGATCACAACATGAACAGGAGCATCAAATTAAGAAACGCAAACTCATTATTTGGACCTGTTTAATCAGAAGCAAAAGAGGGTCCCCAGAAACCATGTTTTGAGTTTTTACTTGTTTTTAATTTCATTGCTTTTTAAAATGCCTTTGGGAAATGTTTTTCAGCCTTCTATATTCAGGGACTCTGAAGTCAAAAAGAAAAGACTATTTACTAATGTTTTGGTTTCAAACATGGATAAACCTCAGGAATTACCACTGTACTCACTTCAGCATCTCCCCCTTGCTTCATTCAAAAATTGCTAAAAGGAAAAACTGCTCCTTTCATTTCTTTCTTTTTTTTTAAAATAACATTTCTTTCTTCTTGTCACCAAACCTCAAAAGGCAACATTTTTATATATATCAAATATTACTTTGTTTGCTTATTTTATTTCGCCAAGTGTTATTTACACTTATTTGTTCATATTTTTCCATTTTTCTTTGCAATGTGATATTTGTTTGTGTCAGAAGAGGAAAAGGTGATTTATATATAGCACTACCCCTCACTATTGCATATTAAACACAAATATACCTTTAGATTACTCAGCAACAAATAACAAAATAAATGTTTTATGTGATTTTTATTGCGTAGTGATACTTGTAATTTTGTTACATTATGTGTTTTTGAAATATTCAGGGAAATTAGATGGACTGTATCGATGAACAGTCATCGATACAGAATGCAGAAAGGCAGAAATCCTATAAGAACCAGAAAGTATAGTAGGGTTTATGAGGATGCGATGTCTGAAAACTTTTCACATTTGCGCTTTTTGTTATTTCTTGTTTATGTTCCCAGAGCAATTATAACTGAACTCTTTAAGATAAAAACGGCCTCTTCTATGCCCTGCTGATTGAGAGGAGCAGCTAGGAAGGACTCAAAGTAGGAAGGGAGAATCACACAGCGTTGTTTTTAAAAATCGAATCGTTGATGTGATTTCTCAGGAGAGTTACTATGGCCTGAAAGTGTCCTTCATAAAATGTATGTGCTGGTACCTTGATTCCCAGTGCAGCAACGTTGGGAAGTGAAGTCTTTTGGAGGGTTTTAGGTCTTGAGGGCTCCACTTTGATAAATGCTATTACAGGCTAGGCAGAGTGGCTCATGACTGTAATCCTAGCACTCTGAGAGGCTGAGGCACATGGACTGCCTGAGCTCAGGAGTTCAAGACTAGTCCGAGCAGGAATGAGACCTCGTCTCTACTAAAAATAGAAAAAGGAGGTGGGTGTCATGGTGAGCGTCTGGAGTCCCGGCTACTTGGGAGGCTGAGGCAAAAGGGTAATTTAAGCCCAAAAGTTGAGGTTGCTGTGAGCTGTGATGATACCACAGCACTTTACAAGGGGTGATAAAATGAGACTCTGTCTCAAAATAAATAAATAAATAAATAAAATGCTTTATAAAAAGGGCTTGGAGGTGTGGGCTGCTTTCTTTCATTCTCATCTTCCATGTGAAGACACAATGTTTCTCCAGGGGAGCATCTTGGAAGCAGAGAGCACCCCTCTCCAGACACTGCCCTCTTGGACTTCTCATACTCCAGGTTTGTGAGAAAATAAATTTCTGTTCTGTATAAGTTATCTAGTCTCTGGTATTTTGTAATGGTAGCACAAACAGACTAATGCAAGAGTTGTGTTTAATATAAACTAAGACAAAAAAATTAGACCTTTTTATAATTACTGTGCAGGAAAAGTCTAAATGTACCTGATACATATTAGAGTGAGATAAATCAATGTGTTTTAAATTGTTTGCGACTAAGATACATTTTCAATAGAGGTCATGATTCTTTCTAGGGGTGCTGAGGCTCATGGTGTGGTAAGTACTGAGTGTTCACCAAGCTCATGACATGGGCAAATTATAGCCTATGGGCCACTTGGTTTTCTAAATAAAGTCTCATTAGAGCACAGCTACACTCATTCATTTGTGTGTCCATAGCTTGTGCTCCAAAGGCAGAGTTGGTAGTTGCAACAGAATCCTCTGACTCACAACTCTAAAATATTTACTAGCTAGTCCTTTATAGTAAATGTGTTTTCTAGACCTGAATGTCATATATTAAATATTTTATTATACTCTGAACTCATCCTGAAATAGAGTAAATTATAAAATGATTATATAAACATACAAACAGTATATTGTGAATACAAGTTGCATAGCATATAAAAATTTTAACATGCAGCAGCTTTGCCATGCATTAAGTCTAAGAGTACCTAATTTATAGGCTCTGTTATAATACTGCTTTCTCTATTATAATACTTTATGACTTGCAAGTTGACAGTATACTGAGAAAATTTTCAGTATAGAGGATGTTTTCTTAGCATAGTCATCTTATTTGCAATTAGTCTAAATTATTGATTTTATGCAAATCCATAAAACTTCAGTGATATAACAGACTTCTATTTCTAGTGGTTTCCTAAAACATTTTCCCTTTTGGGAGTATCTCTCCTCCACTCTATGTGATTTTGGGGGAGTAGGCCCCAAGTCACTTATGAAAAGTGAGTGTGTAGCCCAAGCAAGGTCTCTTCAAGTTCCTGTCAGGAATTGATAAGAATGTTGGTGCAGTAACTGGTTGTTATTTTCTATGGAACCAAAAATTGTAAGAACAATGCAAGCCTTGAGTTTGCTGTGATTACCTTTGCCTAAGATTTAAGCCAACCATGTAGCAGGTAGAGAACCTGAGGAGATAGGATTTTAATGCCATCATATAAATCTCTGAATGCAACGATGTCCTAAGTCCCTTAAACTTTCTGATTACATCACTCAACACATTTTATTATTTTAAGCTAAAATTGATCTAGTTTTCTGTTTTTTTTCAGTTTAAAAATACCTGATTAATTTAGAGTTTGACAGATTTTTCTCACTGCACCATGTTATTTCTTTTTTATATATTGTTTGTGTTTTATTTTTATTTTTATTTGTTTTTTATCGAATTATAACTTTGTACATCAAATGCATTTATGGGGTTCAGGGTAGTGCTTCAATATACAATGTGAAATGCTTACATTGAACTAAGTAACACATCTGTCACCCTTGGTAGGGTACTGCGGCATCATAGCTCACAGCAATCTCAAATTCTTGTGCTTATGTAATCCTCTTGCCTCAGTTTCTTATTTTTAGTTGAGACAGGGTCTCATTCTTGCTCAGCTTGGCCTCGAACTCCTGGGCTTAGGGAATCCTCCTGCTTCGACCTCCCAAAGTACTAGGATTACAGATGTGAGCCACCGCCCCCAGCCGCCATGGTGTTTCCTATATGTATTATTTTGCAAAATATAATGGGTCCTGGAACTTAATTTTTCCTTTTTGGAGATAGGCAATATCTCACATCAGAGCAAAGGTGAATAGTTAAATTACAAATGTCTTGTGTTTTGTAGAATCCTAAAATACAAATTTACCCAGATGATTTTAAAATATGCTCATGAAGAAGTTCTTAATGACTTATATCAAAACTGGAAACCTGCCCAGGAATTTCAATGCTGTTGACAATAAGGAGTGTGAACAGGGTTTCTTGGTCCCCATGGTGTACCATGATCTCCCCATGTATGGGATGTAGATAATCAGATCTGGATCTGAAATCACGTTTGTTCAGTCAAATGATTAATAAGTCCAGAAAGTGATATATCACACTAATTTCTAAATCTGATTTCATGAATAAGTATGTAAGGGTATTCATGGTTCTTAGGACTTGTTAAAGTTTCCAAAAAAGTTGCTTTAAATATTACCTGAGATCAATGAGCTATCGCTTAATTTTGGGTACAATATGTTTACATACCATAGCCAAGTGAACTAGGCAAAGTGAGAAGTTCTTTACATGATATTTATTTATTTATTTATTTAAGACAGAGTCTCACTATGTCTCCCTCGGTAGAGTACTGTGACATCACAGCTCACAGCAACCTCAAACTCTTGGGCTTAAGCGATTCTCATGCCTCAGCCTCCCAAGTAGCTGGGACTACAGGCACCCGCCACAATGCCCGGCTATTTTTTTGTCACAGTTGTCATTGTTGTTTAGCTGGCCCGGGCCGAGTTTGAACCCACCAGCCCCAGTGTATGTGTCTGGTGCTATAACCACTGTGCTCTGGGCACAAAGCCATGTTTACATGATATTTTCGATTTCAATCAAGAAAATTTACGTTCCAAGCCAAATGCTGGAAAACCTGGCCAAACTTTGCCGCACTAACTTTATATTTACAGGGCCAAGGCTGTAGATGTCAAATATCTTAGTAAATACTGAATCACCTGCTCATTAAAATGTAAGTGATTGGTGAGAAATTCTTTCATTAATAAAATCTCAAGGAGTAAGGAAGAAGTGAAACAGAATCAGGATGAGAACAAGTAGTTTAAAGCCCAAAGAAGACCAGGAACAATATAAAACCAAATGCCAGGAGATATGAAACCAGAACTTTAGTAGCCATTTTATTAGAAGAAATAGACAAAAAAAACTAATTAAGAAAAATCTGGTGAAACAACAGACAATAAATAAGATTGCAATAGTGCTAATTAAAAGGGAAAAAAAAAGATGATAAAACATTGTAACCTCTTTCCCAAGGGCTACTGTGCTTCTAAACAATCAGTCAAATTTCACCAAAAAGGAACTAGAAAATATCCTGAAGGTCTGAGATGCGTTGGAGGAATTACAGAACAGGAGTTTTGAAGACTGAAGTTTCCCCAACAAGGTGGTTTCAAACATTTATGTGTAACAGAGGCCCCTGGCTTGGCCCACAGCTCTCCTGTGCTCTCTGTCCTCAGAAAGCTACTGCACCTTCCTCCAAATCCGACACCTCACTACCATGCCGAGAGGTTTATACTTCCAGAGAAACCATATTAAACTCTAGAAGTTTTAAGGAATTTTGCTGACCCTCTTTTGAATTTCTATGGAAACCAAATTTGTGATAGAAACTATTAACTGCTGGTTTCTTGGTATATACGGGAAAATCAAGGTATAGGGAAGTTGCATAGTGCCCAAGATCATATAGTGAAAGCTAAAATAGAAACAAAAGAACCATTTAAATCTCTGCTAAGTTTCTATAAGAAAATGTTCTTAAACCATACTAAAAAAAAAAAAAAAGTTTGTCTTTATGTCTCAAAAGAATTTCCCACCATCCCTTTTCTGTTCTCTTATTGTTGACATTGCATATAGACAACTATATTTGTGTCACATTGGATTTTAAGATCATAGTCTAATCATTTCAAGAAAGAAAGAAAAATTCTCAAACATATATGTAACATATATGTATGAATTCTTTTGGCTCTCTCTTGGTAAATGACCCATCTGTAGTCGATACAAAAACATAAACATAGTTTATTAACAGACTCCCATGACTTGATATATAGATATATTTCAGTCAAAATAGAATGATAGAGAACAGAGTGCTAAATCATGGCATAGACAAAATTAGGGTATATAAGGAATAATTTCTATTAAACACTGGACATGAAATCATTTAAAGAATGAAAGAGCAGAGAGCTAGAGAAGGAAATAAATACAATGAACATCAAAGTGTGAAAGAAAATCTCTGTTATATATAAATATAGATGTGTATTTTGATAAGCATATTTAATTCCATCTATGAGTTTTCAATAATAATGACCAAGTATAACCACTAAGAGATCTTCCACTTTCATGCAGATCTCTGCTTCTTTGGCTTTCAAACCCTCTCTCACTGTTAAGAATTTTGCCGGGGGAGGAGCCAAGATGGCGGGCTGTAGCCAGCTTTCTGCAGACACTCCTGTCCAGAAGGAGAGTTAAAGGACAGAAATTTAGCAAGAAAGCCAACGGTTTGGAACTGAGCCAAAAGAGAAGGTCAAAGAACGCACATCAACCCTGTTGGAGCAACCTGCAACCCCAAGGATACAAATAAAAGGTACAGAGCACATCACCAAGTGGACGGGAGTCTCCTCCCCCATGAGAGCAGCTTGCAGTATACTCCATACCTCCATACAAACAAGTGAACAGAGTTCAGATGTCCTCCCACTCTACCCCACAGGAGAGACCCTCTAAAAACCAGACCTCCTCCCCCTACTAGGGTGCCGTGCACTCTCCTGCCAGGCATAAAACTGTATAAAAACTGCATATATTCTCTACCTGCAAGTTGGAACTCCCGGCACTCCCCTCCACTCTCACCCTGAGGTCTGGAGGTCTGTCCCCCACAGAGTCCAGATTCTTGGACACTTT